>PVJD01006342.1:0-99878 GCA_004026545.1 Mormoops blainvillei
CACTTGGGGCAGACTGTGCATGCTCTATACAGCGTGTCAGACCTGCTCTCCACAAAAAAAGCAGGTGTATGTTACCGGGGAGATCCAAGTCAGGGGGCTCCCCCTCCGTGGTTCTTGCTTTGCTCACAAAAGAATTTAAGCAGGAGACAACACGTATAGTGGAAATAGGATAGCAAATTTATTTATGAAATACACTTGAACACGAAGCTGCAAGCAGGCACCCAGCTAGTTTGAGTACCCCAACTGTTAGGACTCCAGGAGTTCTATGCCTATAGCCAGCCTCTAGGATCCCCCGCCTCCTCCCCTCTCCAGACCTTGGGATTAATACGTAGTTCCAAAGGCTTCCTTTCCCAGCTAGTGGAAACACAATTTCAAGGGCTCCCCTCCTCCTGTGCTATTACAGTTTTGCTTGTGATTTTCAGAACACCTGGCCATCTCATTCAGCCAGGTTCAGGACTGCTGAGTAAATGGGTGAGACGCGTCTCCCTCCCCTCCTGACCTTCGTTTACTATCTACCCTACCTAACGGTGTACATATCGTTTTTATTTTAAAAGACAGACATCAGAATTTTTAAATACTGGAAAATCTAAATCAGCAGTATGCTAAGAGAATCATTCACCCTGACTCAATTCAGTTTCTCCTAGCAATGCAGTAGTTTAAGTCAGGGAGATGAAGAGGACCCAACAAAGAACACTGAGAAGAAATAATGGCGAGGTAGATGGAGAAGTAGAAGAGTTTGTATCTGAAAAATCAAGGGAAGAAATGTTTCAAGAAAGGTATGATCCACTGTGTTAAGTGCTGCTGATACATCAATTAGGGTGAGAACTAAGAACTGATGATTGAATTAGCAATGTGGAAGTTGATGGAATGTGCCATTCTGGTGTAGCACCAGAAGTTTGATAAAAATGGGATGAAAGGATGGGAGGAGAGGAAGTGGAGAAAGCAAGTACAGACAGTACTTTTTAAGTTTTGCTTTTTTAAGATGAGCAGAAAAATAAAGCTGTCTTTGCATGTGGATTATGGGTCCAGATTTTTTTTTATTTTTTAATATATTTTTAAAAGATTTTATTTATTTATTTTTAGAGAGAGGAGAATGAAGTGAGAAAGAGAGGGAGAGAAACATCAATGCGTGATGGCACCTCACACACCCCTAACTGGGGGCCTGGCCTGCAAACCAAGCATGTGCCCTGACTGGGAATTGAACCAGCAACCCCTTGGTTCGCAGGCCCGCGCTCAATCCACTGAGCTATACCAGCCAGGGAGGGTCCAGAATTTTTTTAAAGATGAAATTAAGAAATTACAGTATGTTTGTATTCTACTAAAAATGACACAGCAGACAGGGGAAAACACAATACAGGAGAGACAGGGCAGTTGCAGGAGGCAAGTCCTTACAGAGAGAAGGGGTGGAATCCAGCAGACAGTCAGGAGGGTCAGTTTTAAGAGTGTGGACGATCCATCCATTAAAACAAAAGGAGAGGCAGAGTTCACAGGAACAGATGCAGGTGGGCAGATCTGGTGGTGGGAGAATGAGGATATCCTCTTTGAGTGCTTCCATTTTCTTAGTGAAATAGAGAACTGAAAGTGAACATAGGAAGAAGGTATTGGGAGGCTGGAGAAGAGAAACCATAAGAAATACTGTATTACACTGATTATAATACAATTTTTTTCATATGCCGACATCTGTGAAGCTGCTATCTTACAAGTGATGGCATGCCATAGTTTAACTGGCATTTTTTTCTTTCATAGTAGTATGTAAAATAATGATATATCTTATAATCAACGACATGAGATTTTAATGTTACATTATAATGAACAGATTAAGGAAATGTAATATTGTTGCATGACAGGAGTAAGAGCCCACTTGATGTTAGCAGCCATTGACTTGACTGGCATTTTCGATGTCGTAAAGACATATTTTTTTGTCTCATCTTTAAAAAATCCTTTCTTGACCTACAATCCACTTGAGCAATTGCTCCATTTCCTTGCTTTCCTTCATAGGAAAACTTCTCTAAAAAGTTGCTTCTTATTGCTCCCTACATTTTCTCACCTCCAATTTTCAATTCATCCACTATAATTGGCTTCTTGATCCTAACAACTCTCCTGAAACTGCTTGTCAAGTTACTGATGAAACTCCAGTTGAAAAATTACATGGACTCCCTGTCTTCATCATATGTGACCTCCAGCGCATTCAACAAAATTGAAATAAAGTCTTTGTGAGGTTTCTGGAACATCTCACAAAAACTAGTCCCTCCCACCTCACTAAGACTATTTCTCTATTTCTTTTACTGAATACCCATCCTGTGTTCCATATCCAAATGTTGGAATACTCAAGGTTTGGCCTTGGGCCTTTTCTTTTTTGTAGTTTTCCATGAAATGACTTCATTTGGTCCCAAGGCTTTGAAAACCATTTACATGACAATGACGGACAAATCTTTTATCTTCAGCTCTCACTTCTTTCCTTAGCTTCAGACCCCTAATTCCTTATGGCCATCTTAAATCTCCCCCATGGATAACTAAAAGTCACCTCCAACTCCACACGTCCAAACCAAACTCTTAATTCTAGCCCCCACCCATTCCAACAGTCATCTCCCTTAGTTCAATAAATACACCATCATCGACCCGGTTAATCAAGCAACAGTGTGAATGTACTTAACACTAAATTGTACACTTAAAATGGTTAAAATAATAAATATTATGTTATGTATTTTACTACAATAAAGTTTAATACTGAAAATTGAAAAAAGGGAGAGAAATTAGGGGCAAAGAGGCAAGAATTCATCCACTCTCATCTCAAAATTTTAAACAAGGTTTTTAAGGTCTTACATAATCTGTGCCCTGCTTACCTCTCTAGCTTCATCTCCTCCCACTTCATCCTGTTATCTAAATTTAACAAACTTCTTTGATCCTTGAAGCCACTAGGTTCTAAATCTGCCAGGATGTTGCACATAACCATTCTCTGCCAGAAAAATTATTGCTCGAAGTCTCTCAACCCAGCTAATTCACTCTGTTCAGGTCTCAACAGTCTATCAGAAAGCTTTCCTGACCTAACCAGTCCAGTGTAGATTTCCTTTTGTGAATCTCTATCTCGTATCACCCTATACTAGCTCTTGTCATATGGCTTTGTCATTGCCTCTTTACTTGTCTGTACTCTCTGCTAGACTATATAAGGTATAAGGGCCAGAACCAAATCTCTTGGCTGACTCCTCAAACCTGCTCTCTTCTTCGTGCCACAGGGCGCCCGGAATCATTAGGTAAGCCTCCGAGAATATCATGGCCTTGAGGACCCGCCTCCTGCAGGCCTCCAATGGATTTGTATCAAATTCAACCCTTTCAAGCTGATGCTTTTGCCCCAGAATATGCAAGGCAGGGAAAGAGTTGTCTAGATTCCTTCCAGCAGATGACATCAGATTTTTTAAATTATGAGACTTAACCTAGAAATGTTCCAACACATTTCGATGCCATGATGGCGCTGTGGGGACCAATTAAGGGCTACTCATGTTCATCTCTTCCTCTTTTCCCCAAGAGTTTAGGGTCCTTAGCAAGGCGAAAATTGCCAGCTCTGCTCCTGAAAAATCTCAGTGGGGCAGAGGTTGCAAATGTCACTGAATAGCCATTCTCCTTTTTTTACAGTTCATAGGATTTTGTTTTTGTCTGGGTATATGCTTCCCCCCCCCCAAATAAAAATACATATGCCAACCTCCCTTGCAGCTACCTATAATCAGGTGACCACATTTTGGCTAGTGGGATGGAAGTGGAAGCAGTGATGCAAATTTAGGAAGTGTCCTTAAAATGATACCCTTTTCCCATTTCAGCTCTATGCCGAATGTGTAATGGGAGACTGGAGCCTGCGTAACCATTTTGGACTCTGAAGTATAAAGATACCTGCTGATGACAGAGAAATATGAGAGAAGGAACCTGGGCTCCTGACACCATGGGTGCCACATCATCAGAACTAGACTACCTTTTTCAAAAGAGAGAAATGAACTTCTATCTTGTCTAAACACTATTATTTTGGCAATTTCCATTATGAACAGTTGAACCTAATCCCAATTAAAGCACTCGACCCATTCTTTGGCCCAGGAAGTTTTAAAAAATCAAGAAATGGCTTTGTTGTGACATCTCTTTTCATTTACTCATTCACTGAACACCTAAGAGGTCCATAATTTGGGGTTCAAACACCTTACGAAGAATTCACAAGGAAGAGATGAAATTACTTGGCATGTGAAAACTGCAAACCAGGGAAGTATTTGTAGAAAACAGCATCAGTGATCCAAAACTGTAGATGCCTCAACTATTTTGTGAGAAACCATAAAGTGATAACTAGACGTTAACTTAAAGGACTTGAGAGCTCAGGGGGTTACTGATATATAGAATTGCTGAATTCTGATAGGGTCATTGTCTGAAACCAATTGATTTTATCCTTTTTCTCTTCTTAGAGCCTCTAGTATAAATAAGAAGAGCTAGAGAGCCCTGAGCAAGTTTTTCTCTTGAAGAGTATTAGCTTACTACTGTTTATTCCAAAAGGTCCAGTTTCCTATGTCCCCAATTTGATTTCAAACTTCCTAAGGCCTAGAGTAACATACAGTGCATGAAGCTTAACAACAGCAAGGAAAATTTACAGCACAATGGTTAAAAGCATACGCACTACAGTCAGACATATCTGGGCTACAGTCTATTATTTTCAAACCTTAGGCAAATTTAACAAGCCTTCAAAGCCTCAGTTCCCTCACCAGGGATAACAGCAAATACACAGATTTAATCATAAAAAGGGCTTACATAGTGCCTGGCATATAACATTCACTCAGAGAATTGGAAGTATTATTACAAGATTCCCATTGTCCATAAAAGTATGTGTAGCTCAGAAGGCCTCCAGAGGTAACCTATCATGTCTCCTATAAATGTCCAGACTTTACCAGTTCTTGGAGTTGCAGTAACAATATTCACCATGCTCTGCTGGCTCTGGGCTGTCCAATTAATATAGACGCTCCACCCCTTCCAACTCCTCCCCTTGTCTACCTACTTCTGCCAATTCTCAAATACTGTCTCCATAAACAAGCCTTCACCTTCCAGGTGATGCCCATATCATTCTTTTCTCTAGCCTTTTTGGTGATGTTTACAGCTAAGAGCTCTATTGCCTTCTAAGATACACCAAAATTCCTGTCCACCATCTTTACATCTTCCTTTAATGCTTTTATTTTTGTTTTGTACTGTATAAAAAGGATGTATACCATATATAACTTCTTGGAACTTACTTTTTCACTTAATATTGTGCTAAGATTCATCCACATTGTTGCATGTCATTGTAGCTTATTTGTTTTGGTCGCTGTGCCACATCATCCACTCTTCCGATGATGGGCATCTGGGTAGTTTCTAGGTTTAGGTTTCACTATTGCCAAGGTGCTACATCTATTCTTGTTCTAACAGTTTCTCTTAGCATATAACTAGGAGTGGTAATACTGGATTGCATAGTGCAAGTGTCACTTCATGTATTATATTTTTCATTCTAACATTTTCATTTTATGACTTTCTGTCCTGCTTCGTTTTCTCTTATTTCTTTGAGCACATGTACTAGGGTTACTTAAAATTCCACTAATTCAGCTTCAGAAATATGTTTACATACGTACTTGAAGGCTTAGAATAGCATACACACAACCATTTATAGTGGTCACCTTTAAAGGACTGAGATTATGAAAAAAAAAATCAGTTAGCTGACTTGGACTGTGTTTCATTTTATTTTATTAAATAAAATGTAGAAAGCCTTGATTGAGAAAAAATAGGGAAGAGACTTAGCAGAAACAAAAGAGTCTTCTTAGGAAAGCAGTGATGGCTTTGCTCCAGCCACGGTGAGCATCTGTCTTCTTGGCAATGGGCAATCTACAGGGAAGCTCCAAGGACGGTGTAATCCCAGATCTTTCCCATTCACCTGAGCCTTGGACCTAGATTTGAGTGGTCAGAGGTTGAGAAAATATGAAAAGAACCAAAATAAGAACACTGTCCGTGAGAGCCAAGCTCAGAGACTGGTCCTCTTTTACTCCTGTTGAGCACATCAGGAGCAGGAAAAATCGAAGTTTCTTAAAGTACACCTTCTGTTCATTTTTTTTTGGTTTGGGGCCCTAGCATGGAGCTGTGCACCCCACCGCCCTTCCTCCACTCGCAGATATCTGCATAGCTGCATGTCCGGCACTTCCAAGCCTCCTCCACATCAACCCCTTGAGGCTCTCTGCGGCCCACCCAGTAGGCCATATAGTGCCGCACTTTGTTTCTCAGCTCCTTCTCTCCAAAGGACACGATCTCTGAACCCAGCAAAGTGGCAGTCTCTTGATGGATATACTCAATCTTCAGAATATCAATGACTGGGAGGTCAGACAGTATTAGAGACAAGAAGACCAGCTCCATGAGGTCACCCAAGGACGTAACAGAGAAGCCTCCCTGTTGGGCATGCTTCAGCACTGAAGGTCCCAGTGGCTGTTCTGGATGCAATTTTGTGTGGTGAATTAGGCTGGCAGCGGTCACTTTCCCTTGTACCATGGCATCAAAGATATATTTATACAGCCTGACTTGAAAACGGTCTTTTTTTTTCTGAGCTTCCAGAGGGAGCATAGGGCCTCTGCGTGTCTTGAGTTCAACCAGTTCTAGTTCCCCCTTGGCTGTATAGTGCAGCTCATCAATCACTCCAACAAGAAGCACTCCCTCCACTTCCCCAAACACTGGAAACTCTCTGATATGCCCTCCTGACTGCAGGGTAGTAATCATTGACAACATATTCAGAAACTTAACTGCCCAAGTATCTTCTTTACTGGTGATGGGGATAGTTACGAGGTCATGAACTTCCAGTTCTCTAGCTAGATGGATGCTGGCACCAGTGTCCAAAACAGCTGCCTTCTCAGGTGCCAAGGAACCAGGAAGCTCCTTCCCATATACCATTTGCTGTTCGCACCAGTTCTGAGTAGACAAGTCAGTCACACACAAATATTTAAGGTGGAATCGCTCCATGGGTGATGAGACATCCAATTCTCTTTCCCAGTTTGGTAAGCTTATGAGCTTGCCATCCTTCCCAGGGAGTTCAGAAGAAAGGCCAGGCTTGCTAAGTGAAGCACTCGACTCTTGGGTATCTTCCAGATCCAGAAACTCTGAGTCACTCATGTCTGAGAATCCTGAGGCCTCTGCAGACACCATCTCCTCTTCCCCAGCCTCCGCCATGGCACGGCTCTGGCCTGGGCTAGGCCCTGCACGTCATGTTAAAGAAATGCATTATCCAAATTAAAAAATGCCTCAAAAAACTTTCAAATTCCAATGAGGTCAAAAGAATTATGACTAATTATTTATTTACAGTCCTTAAAGAAGCCTATTTGTTTACAACCAACTGGTAATGCTGGAGAGTTTCAGAACAGGTACAATTTACAATAATAGGGCTCCTTGTATCATCCATATATGAACACTTAAAACTTTTTAAAGTGCAAATTAGTTTTATTTCTGAATCTAGCACTAGCATATTATGTGTGATTAAGCAAATCACCTTCCTTGACCTCAATTTCTTCATTTAAAAGATCTGAGTTTTTCCTTTTCTGCTTCAAAATTCTACTGACTTGGGACATTATTTCATTATTTGAAGTGAACACAGATCTTTGTCAATGTTGGAATAATGTTTGACAGTTTATCATGGATCACTTCTACAATTCCTCTGATACAAATTCCTTGACTCTGAAAATAAATCTCATTTGCAAACTGTTTCTTGAGAAAAAACAGTTCTACGATGACTATTCTTAAATGTAGTTTGCAGGAACAAAATTTCATGACTAACTATAGATATAAATTCATACCCAAAGTAATGGCACAAAGTAATGAGAGAGGATGGTCACAGGAACATGTGGATGTTAGTTGCTTTTTATACTTAATGTGTTAAGGAAATGGCAAGGAAAAAAAAGTTCTTGGTGGGTTTTACTTTAACTTTACTGATTTTATTTATTTGTTTATTTTAAAAGACTTTATATTTATTTTTAGGGAGGAAGGGAGGGAAAAAGAGAGGGAGAAAAACATCGATGCGAGAGAGACACACCTATCCGTTGCCTCTCTATGAGCCCCGATCGGGGATGAATCTTCAACTCAGGCATGTGTTCTGACCAGGAATCAAACTGGCAACCTTTTCCTTTGCTGGATGACGCCCAACCAACTGAGCCACATCTGTAAGGGCTACCCTTACTAACTTTATAAATTATCTGCCTAATATTTTATTTTCTCCCCCCATAAGACATGAGCTTATGATGGAAAATATCTGTCAATAAGCATTATTAAAATATCCCTGTTTATAATTATTAGTGATATTTGTTGTGCAGTTATTGTGTGCTAGACACTGAAGCAAGTGTTTCACATGCAATATCTCACGATTCTACCATAGGACTGGTACTTAAAAATTTTTTTTATTACGAAAAATTTCACACATACAGAGAAACAGAAAGAACGGAACAATGAACACCCACATACACACCACCTAGATAAACAACTGCTGACATGTTGTTATATTTGCTTCTTTCATGTGCATTTTTTTTTTGGCTGACATCATAACACTTAATGCTTAACATAACATAAATGCTTCAGCATACATTTTCAAATGTACATTCTCCTACATCAGCTACAATACTATTATCACATCTTACAAAATTAATAATGCCCTAAACACTCTGGTCCATATTCAAATTTCTCCAGCTACCCTAAAATGTCTTGGATAGCTTTTCTTTAAACCAGTCAACAAAGACCACACATATCATTTCATTGTTTTGTCTCGCAAGTGTTTTTTTATCTTAAGAAACTAGGTAAATTATCCGGTAAAGAAGCTCTTTTTAAGCCTTCCTCCTAACTTGACATATCTAACCCTGCACCAAGAGAAAACAAAACAGGGGATGACCAGTCCCCTAGTATTTGACTTTGGGTGCCAAAACAATAAGTAATTTGACACCAAATTCAACCTGACTGAGGTGACTATGAGCCAAGTTTTCTCCTTGCTATTCTACTAAACAATGAATAAGTTGAATGCACCAACTCCCAGGTTTAAAGCTTAAGCACTGATGCCTTAAAAATGGCATACTTGAATAATAAAAAAACACAGAAGCTGTACATTTGCAAAAGTGTCTTAAACTGTAAAGGGTCCTTAAATGATGATAGTTTCAAAATGAGTAATGTCATTTGGAGCATGAAATCCCTGAAGGTCAGAGAGAGAATCTTTAACATCCACCAAGAAACAAAAGTTAAACGGCAATGAACTATGTATACTCTGGGGCTCCCTCCATGTGCAGAAAGGGTACTAAATCCAAATTAACTGACTTTGAAAATGTTTTATTTCAAATATCTAGACTGGGGTTGTTCCAGTATATAGCCCCAGTGCCAGGTGACTAAACTTACAACTCGTTTTCTCCGTTGCATTAGGCACATTTCAAGTACTCAGTAGTTACACATGGCTAGTGGGTACCACAGTATAAGGCACAGATGTAGAATATTCCCCTGATCACAGAAAGCTCTGTTGGACAGTACTGTTTTAGACTATTTCATGTTTATGTATTAATTCTCCAAAGAGAGTAAGCTCTTGGGAGGTATGGCCTTTCTGCCTATTTTTCATACGACATTAAGAACAGAGTAGACCTGAACAGGTAAGTGAAATGTTTTATGGAAAAGACACAAAGGAGGTCGGGGGAGATACATTCTCTGTGGAATTACTTATCTAAAAGAAGAAAACAGTACACTAGGGATGGACCATTTAGACTCAGATATGTGGCCTAGGCTTTCCTATGCAGAAAAAATTCTCAGCGAGAGCATGATGCAGCGCACGGCATCTCAAAATGCAGTTTGGATCTTTTTGACGCGAGATGACTTTACGTGGTGCGCTGATCAACATTCTTACATGTATCTTAGAATAAATGTGGAGCTATGACAGCATCCATCAAATGTATAATTTCATGGATAGTGTTTCTTAGGTCGTTTGATTTTAAATAAATGTAGTAAAAAATTAAAATACGAGAATAACAATGCAGGTAGTACATGGGTATGACACAATTGTTAGGTGGCAAGTGAACAAGATGTTTGGGAAACACCAGCAGTGTTAAGAGACTGGGAATCCTACAGATCTGGATTCTGAATCTAATCCTGACTAAGCCGGCAGTACTTAGTAGTACACTACTTGCCTTAGGAGTACCCTTGGGCAAGTTTTCCTCAGGCTACTGATACATCTTTAAAATCAGAGTATTCCAACTATTCTCAGTTAACCAAATGACTGAGGATAAAACAGTATATATATTAGCACTCAACAAATGTGGATCTTCTTCCCTGCCCAAGGAAGAGACAGTGTATCAATTCCCTCTGACAAACGAGATTAAGCCTTAGGAGAGGGGAAAACGACTCACCTGCGACTTGGTTGATCTTCCTCCTCACAAGGAAAGGCAGAATGCTGAAATGACAAAGCTGGGGGAGAACAAAAGAAGCTCTGAAAGACCAGGTCTGCATCGAAGAATCCAGATTAGCAACCCTGGGCTTTGCTGTGGCAGAACGGGGACTTTTGGTCCTTCCTCACCTGACCAGTCCCTCACACTGTGGCGTTTCCCCTTCTCTGGTCCACACTGCACAAACTGTAGCCCACGCCAGATCCCGGGCCACGCTTGCCTCTCTCCAGGGGCGAATCCTCCATGACTTCATTTTCCGCTTACCCTGGATGCAGTTACTTGATCCATTCCTTGCTCCCTGAAAGTAAAAGGATAAAAAAAATAACCAAGGTCCCCGCCAGGAGCTCCGCGGTTAGTTCCCTCTTCCAGTCCCAAGTGTGGTCCAGAAGCTGGGACAGAGACCTCAGGTCACACAGAGGCTTTTTTCTTCTTTCATGGGTTCCTGCCGCTTAAGGCACTACCACTGCCTTCACCCTCAGCATCCTACTTGTTTGGAGCAGCACGGACTTGCTGGCTCTGAGAACGTTTGCTTTCGGGGGGTACCACTCTACTGGCCCCAAACCACGGTGTCCCCGGATGCCCGTGCATGCCCTAAAGTTTACTGAACGCATTCTGCAATGTCCCGGAGGAGTCGGGAATGACAGCAAGGGGTCGCTGGCCTCCAGAAGGGTGAAAGGGCCCACAGGAGCCTGCCCTGCGCCGGCAGATGAGACAAGCCGCTCTACCGGAGCCGCTGCCATCCGGAAAGGAGGGAGACAGACGCGGGACAAGCGGCAACCGACCCTTAAGCTCCAAAACGTAGCCCCGCAGTCCGCCGCCACCAGTCGCCGGCCTTCCCCTAACCTCAGATACTCCTGCGAACCCCGGACTCCACCACGCGCCACCACGGCCTCGGAACTGCTCCTGGTCTCTACTCGTAACCAGCAAGAGCAGGTTACGCTGCAGCCCTTCGCTTCCGGGCTCCGCACAAAGCGGCGGGGAGCGCACGCCCAGAGCGCCCCGCGGCTGCCCAAGGACCGCCCCCCCAGAGGCCTCAGCATCGCCGCCCAGTTAGTTTCGCGAGGCTGGGCCCTCTGGTTGCGGCGCAGAGGAGGGCCGAGCCGTATGCGCACCGCGGGCTGTCCGTATGGTTTAATTGGGAACAGAGCGGCGCTGTCACTTGACCTGGAAGCGCCTACCATGGCGGGGTTTCCTGGCCACTGCCAAGCCAGTGTCTGAGAAAGGTGTGAACACGTCCCTTTCTTCGGGGCGCGTGGCCTCACTCCGTTGAATTGCGACTTCGCTTTGCCACTTTGGGTGTCGTATCCCCCTCTGCACCTCGCACCAGCATTCCCAGCGTAGAGAACTTCCACAAACTCGCTTTTCGTGCTAGCACTTGTCTCATCAATGTATTTCTCTTTTCTATTTACTTTTTAATTAACTTTTTTATTGGGAGATACAACACAATTATATTTTGAAATACAAAATTAATGTAAGTGTAAATAATTACTGAGCAGACATGGTATCATTACTGCAAAAATAGAAACGTTTCAAGCCTTTCCCAAATACACTCCCATGTCACCTTCCTGAGGAAACCACTAGCCTGACTTTTATGACAATCACTTTCGTCAATCTTCTTCACTGTTTTATCACATATTTGGAAACTTGCTTTATGACAAAGGTGGAATTGCATAGCAACGGAGAAGATGGTCTTTTCAATGGGGGTTCTGTGACAATGGGGTATCCTTATTAAAAGTGTGTAAAAGGAGACCTCTATCTGACTTCATCACAAAAGTCAATTCCAGAAAGATAAAAGACCTGAATGTGGAAAGCTAAATGTTAGGGAAAGCCCCAAACTCTAAATTCAGTATAGATTCCGATTCAAATTCCTATGAGCTTTAACAGGAGAAACTTACATACACTGACAAAGCAACTGCTTGCTCCCAGTGGTGGCCAGCTGGGAAGAAATTCACTCCCTCCCAGGACAGGGTCTCTTTTTTATAGAGGGTTAATAGTAAAACCATATGGTGGGTAGTCACCTAGACCACCGGAAAGAAAAATGTATTTCTAAGTTAACAGATAACATCAGGCAGTTATCCTTACAACTCATACATATCCTTGTCTCATACATTCAGTGCCCTCCTTCCTGGGGGTTTGTCGTTTATCTTTGGCCAGTATTCCATCTTTCTTGGTAGTCAGCCAACCCTGTGGCTACAGAGTTAAACAGTCATAGAAAGTTAATCTGAGTCCAACCTTTCCTGGATGCCTTTACTGCTGGAGGCAAGTTGCATTTCTGACTTCCCTTACACGAAACTATAAAGTTTTTAGAAGACAATAGAATAAAATACCTTTCGGACTTCAGAATAGAAAGACATCTCTTAAAAACACAAAAATTTTTTAAAAACTACAAGATATTTTTGGTCAGGTGGGAAAATTTAAATGTGAATTGTATATTATATGACAGTCAATTATAAATATCCCGAGTGTGATACTTTGTGGTGTAAAGGAAAACGTCCTTGTTCTTGGAAATATGGGAGTTAAGGAAAATCTTTCTCATCAAGTGAAGTATGAGTAGGTATTGCTGGATTGAGGCTGGAGAAAGTTTCTCCCTCCTCTCTTGTATAACCTTTCTTCACCAGGATGTAGCTCTCAATGCCAGGAAAGACCCTCCTCAGCCCCTTCACACATTGACCTATTTTTAAATGGAGCTAGGAGTTGGACAAAAATGTTGCTGGGTAGAGTGAAGCACAAGAGATTCAGAAGCAATGATGAAATCTGTGAGGAAAAGAAATATCCAAGAGTCCCAGCTGGTGTGGCTTCAGTGGATTGAGCAACGTCCTGTGAACCAAGAGGTCGCCGGTTCAGTTCCCGGTCAGGGCACGAGCCTGGGTTGCAGGCCAGGTCCTCAGTTCAGGGTGTGCAGGAGGCAACCGATCAATGTATCTCTCGCACATGCTTCTCCCCCTCCCTTTCTCTATCTCTAAAAATAAATAAAATCTTAAAAAAGGAAAAGAAACATCCAAGACAGTAGAACAATGTTCCCAAAGCTCTCATTCTTAAGACTGTGGGACTCAAATTTCAAAAAAAGATGCCCTTCCCCAGAAGGTTGTCCTAAGAAGTCTGAACATTTAAGGCAACTTCACTGATTTAGTGTTTCCATGCCCAGGGATATCTGTAACAAAGGAAATACTGTTTTGTTGTGCTTTTTGAAAAGATTTTTATTCTTTTTAGAGAGGAAGGGAGGGAGGAGAGCAAGAGAAACATTATCAGTTGCCTCTCACAAGCCCACAGCCAGGGACCTAGCCTGCAACCCAGACATGGTCCCTGACCTGTAATCAAATCAGCAGCCCTTCAGTTCACAGGCCGGTGCTCACTCCACTGAGCCACACCAGCCAGGGATCAAAGGAAACACTGTTAAATGCAAATGGTCTGTTTCCTTCTTTCCATCTTTCCTTCCTTACTCTTTCAGATACAGAATTTGTACGTCTAACATCACACTGATCACGATCTACCATGTAAGTGTTTATCCTTACGACAGAAGTGTTTGTATGAGTATTCCCTAGAGCCTCGCTGTCCAACACAGCAGCCACTAGCTACACGAGGCTCTTACACACTTGAAATGTAACTAGTCCCAAACAAGGCATGCTGTAACTTTAAGAACACACTATATTTTGAAGACTTAGTATGAAAAAGAATATAGCTCTGACTGGTGCAGCTCAGTGCATCATTCTGCTCAGGGCATCATTCTGCAAACTGAAAGGTCCTGGTCCCAGTCCACCATTAGAATGTATTGCGGCCCCTGGATTACATGAGACGGCCCAATATCTCTCTAATAACACCCCTTTGGGGCTTAAATATCCGCAGCTGATTTCTGTTATTTTCAATCTAAAGAGTTCCAACTAATACAGGGGAAGGCAAAAGTAGGTTTATAGTTTTAGTTCAAATAAATACAAGAATAAACTGTTTCAGGTACTCACAGCTGTAAACCTACTTTTGCCCACCCCTGTATATTTAGTTTAGTCAGAGCCCATATGGGAAAGAGAAAAGTAAATGGAGTATCATAAAAACTTTAATAGTTTTACCAGATTAAAAAACGAACACGTACAAAATCACTGCAGTCCTGACCTTGCTCTCTTTTCACAACATAACGAGCAATGTTAACTAATTAATGCTCTCATTCATTGTTTATTAATTGGAAAGTTGTGGCCTCTTTTTTGTCTCCCAGGGACTACAGCAGTTGATGGAAAAATGTTTTCTCTTTCTCCAACTAAAACTTTGATGGGCTTGGCTGTTGTAAGATGCAGATTCTTCTTGGGCTCCAGGGATGGCAAGTGCTGATCCTCCTAGGCTATGCTGCTGAGACAAGCTGGTACTTCTTTGATGGCCGATAGGTGTGTTGGTGTTTCAGCACTGGATATGAAATTCTATATCTTGCTGGTGGAAAACAAGTTGGTCCAGCTACTATGAAGGTCAACTTGGCAATATCCATCATATAACTGTATACACCCTCTAGCACAGAAATTCCAGTTTTAGGAACGTACCTTACCTATATACTTGCATGTGTGAGAAATGAAAATATGTAAGATTATTCATTGCAACATTATATAAACGAAAGATTAGAAATCCAAAAGTCCATCCATAGTGGACTTAGCTAAATAAGCATACATTCAAAACAGGGAATATTATGCAGCTGTAAAAAAAATAAGTAGGTAGTTTATCTACTGATGTGGAATGACCTCCATGATATACGGTTAAGTAATAAAAGTAACATGCAGATGCACTTGTAGAGGAGGTTGCCATTTATGCTTAAAAAGAAAAACTGTATATTTGTATTCTCCAGGATATAAATAGAAAATTCTCTGGAGGGGTACACAAAAAACATTTTAATTATAAAAAAACAGTTGCCTTTAGGTAGAATTTGATGGTGGGAATGGAGGAAGGATACTTCTCACTTATACAGCTGTCTATGCCTTTTGAACTTTGTGCCACATGGAAGCTTTCCCCATTAAAAAAAAAATTTAATTTAAAACATGAGAGATGGTGACATTTTAAACAGTAGTTCCCAAATGCTGGCCTATAAATCAGTGAATGCCCATGAATAATTATCAATTTACCATGAAATCAGAAAAATAATAATAATGTGTGAATTTTTCATATTGTTAAATTTAATTGGAAGAACCATCCTTTATTCTTGATTAAGTACTTTGTATAGAGGTGTTAGTAGGTAAGTTATCAGTGTAGGGTTTATTTACACAATAGGAAAAATTAGAAGTTAGTATCATTATATCAATAACTCAAATTTAGAGCCCTGATATTTAAAAGCATAGAATCACTGATTTAGACTTGGCTTTTGTTCTCATATTGGATAATCTGTTTTTACACATTATTTCTGAAGGCATTCCTCCTGTGTATTTCATGGTGCCGGGTAAGTGATGAATTATAGCTGAAGGCTTTTCCACATTCATTACATTCATAAGGTTTTTCTCCAGTGTGATGTCTCTGATGTTTCTTAAAGGACGAGTCATGCCTATAGGCTTTTCCACAACGGTTGCACTCATATGCTTTCACTCCCGTGTGAACAGTTTTATGATTGCTAAGGTGGATTCTTTGCCTAAAGGCTTTCCCACATTCTTTACATTTGTAGGGTCTCTCCCCAGTATGGATTCTCTGGTGGTGTGTTAGATACGCTCTATGACTAAAGGTTTTACAACATGCAGTGCACGCATAGGGCTTCTCCCCAGTATGAATTCTTATATGTTCACTAAGGTGTCTAATTTGTCGAAAGGTTTTCCCGCATTCATTGCATGTAAAAGGTTTCTCTCCAGAATGAGTTCTCAAATGTTGGATCAAGCTAATGTTCTGGCTGAAAGCTTTCTCACATTTATCACATACATAGGGTTTCTCCCCAGTGTGAGTTCTGTGATGCTGATTAAGAGAGGAGCGATGTCTGAAAGCTTTGCCACATTCTTCACATTCAAAGGGTTTCTCCCCAGTATGGATTCTCTGGTGGGTATTAAGAGATGCGCTTTGACTAAAGGCCCTTCCACATTCCTTACATCGGAAAGGTTTCTCACCAGTATGAATTCTCATATGCTCAGTAAGATGAATGGGTTGTTTGAAGATTTTTTCACATATGTTACATTCATAGGTTTTTGTTCTTATATAACTCGTTGGATGATTAATCAGATCTAATTTGTATTTGTTCCTCTTTCTAAGTGTGTCATATTTATGGTACCTCTGTTCTATAATGACATTTGAACTCACAATATTTTCCCCAAATTTGTTCGTTTCTTGGTCTCTCTTCTTATAGGTCAAGATGGCTTGTCTTACATTTCTTCCATGGGTGTCCTGATGTCTTTCTAACTCGTCATTATATCTGGAGACTTTTCTCAATGTGGAATCAATGACATCATCCCTCATGAACCTTTCCGTCATGATGCCTTGATATAACTGTTCCTGTAAAATATCATTCTTTGCAGTTGACGTATTGATTTCTGTTTTACTCTTCAAGTCTGAAAGAAATGAAAAAAATACAAATAATTCGTATTCTTTGTGCTTTAGAAACTCAATTACTGTAGTTTACATGGAAGAGAGTCTTAGATAACAACACACATAAAGTACATGAGATTTTAATTATATTTAAATATGGTTATGTATCCTGGAGAAGTAATGGGAAATTAAATTAAGAGACAGTAAACAGCCCTGGCTGGGTGGCTCAGTTGGTTGGAGCATTGTGCCTCATACGCTAAAAGTCTGCAGGTTTCATTCTCAGTCAGGGCACATACCTAGGTTGCAGTTGTGTACAGGAGGCAGCCAATTGATGTTTCTCTCAGAGAACATAACTTTAAAAAAATATACCATCTACAACAGCAACAAAATATTGGGTCTTCAAGATGAATCTGACAAAAGGATAGAATATGCACAAGACCTTTAAGGGGAAAATCCTAAAACTTCATTTAAAAAAAAATTAGGTTGAAACTAGTATAGTTTTGTGAACCAGTGTCACTCCGATAAATTTTTTTTAAAAATTAAAACCAAAATCTAAGAAAAAATGAAAAAAATAGGAAATATTAATAAACAGAGCAATACACCATGTTCCTGGGAAGGAGGACTCAATATCATAAAACTAATCTCCCCAAGTTGATCTACAAATTCAGTTCTATTCCAATAAAAATTCTACCAGAGTATTTGAGTGTGTGTGTGTATGATGCACATTATGTAATTTTGATGCATTTGAAATATATATATGTATATTTCATGTACTCATTATATAATTTGTATAGAAAAGCATAGGGTTAAGAAAAGACAGGACAATTCTAAAGAATAAGGTGGGAAAACTACCTGCTGGATATAAAGTTTCACTATGAAATACAGTAATTAAGACAGCCTGGAGAGGCCAGAAATAGACCCAAGCATTATAAGCTTGACAGGTGCCACAGTGCCATTAACTATTAATAAATAACTATTAATAACTATAACTATAAATATTCCTAGACTGATTATCGATGTGGAAAATATTAAACCTGATACTCATTTCACACTACATGTAAATTTCAAGTGAATTGAACCTAGACATGAAAAGCAAAATTTTAAAAAATACAGGATAATATATCTTTTCTATAAATCAATTAGAAAAGAAAAACAATAACAGAACGATTGGGAAAGGATATAAATAAGTAATTAACAGAAGAGGAATCCTGGACGGTCAATAAAAAGGAAAAATATGTTCCCTCTCACTAGTAACGAGGAAAATGAAAGAAATAAGATACCATATTTGCCCCCTGAATTTACAAAAATTTTAAAGTTGTCAATGCCAAATGTTGACAAAGATGCTGAGTTCTGGAAACTCTTAAAACCTGCTGATATGAGCACAGATGGGTACAACTGAGAGCAATTTGGTAATACCCAGCAAAAGGAGAAGCATATACTCCATGGCCCAACAATTTTGTTTCTACCAATTATCTCAGGGAAACATTTGCCTATCTATCTACACAAGAGAATATATAATGAAGATTTATTGTAGCATCTTTGTAACTCCCAAATTTAGAAACAGCATAAAGTCTATTAACAGGAAAATGGATAAGTAAATTGTGATTTATTAATTCAATGGAAATGAATGAACATGGATAATTATAAATAGTGTTGAATGAGAAAAGTAAGCGGAGAAATAAGAACATGCAAAACAATGCAAACAATGCTATATATTGTTTAGGGATATATACATGTAGGAAAAGCATGAAGATACATATGGGAATATTAATATTTAAACTCAGAAGACTTGGTTACTTCAAAAGTTAGGGGGGGAACAACAAGGCTTCAACTCTGTTTTAGTTCTTAATCGAGGTGGAAGCTACACAGAAACTCATTATAATGCTCTCTATGCCTTTCTGAGCACCAAAAACATTTTGTAATGTGACAAAGTTTAAGGAGATTGTTGAAGACCACTGAATTTGAAAATGAATCCTGTGTTAATTTCTCTAACAAAAGTTTTCATAAAGTAGTTGTTATAAAAAATTAAGATATGTGATTTAAAAAGAGTGAGAATCAAAGCTGGAATTATAAAATAAAAGCTGGCCCTGGCCACGCAGCTCAGTTGGTTAGAGTGCCATCCGATACGCCAAGATTGTGGGTTCGATCCCCAGTCAGGGCACATATAAAAATCAATCAGCGAATGCATAGATAAATGGAACAACAAATTGATGTTTCTCTCTTTCCTTCTTTCCCTCTCTCTCTCTCTCTCCCCCCATCTTTTCTCTGTTTAAAATCAACAAATAAAAATTTTTTTTTAAATAAAATAAGAGATGAGGAAAGTGGAAATAGGATGAAACAGAGAAAAGTAAAGATGTATAGAATGCAGTGAGAGTCCTGAACACAGATCTGTTTTCTGTGAGGAGAGACCATGTACATTTGACAGAAGAGAGAAAGGAACTTTCGAATGGCAGACTAGGATACTGAAGAAAGAGGGAAAATCAAGTTCAATCTTAATGAGCATAAGACTTCTCTCCCCTCCAGAGTGACTTTTGCAAGGTCGAGTGAAGGAAAGGAGAGGCAGAGAGAGGGGTGAAATTGGCTTTAGTGCATGCCCTGTCCGGGGGCCTCAGCCTAAGAAGGGTGGGCTCACCTGAACTGAAACATCCTGGGCCTTCTTTCTCTGTTATCCATGGCTCTTCTCCTTTTTCCAACTTGGAAATCACCCTAGGTTTGGAAAGTTCATATCCTGCTTATGAAGTAAAAAAAGAGTATGAATGTTTATGTTGAGGTCTAAGAACCATCCCCAGAATTTATTTCTAGTCCTAGGATCTCTACAAAAGGAAAGGAATACCACAGCATGTCTTTGTATTAGTTCTACAAAGTAAAATAAGGAGAATCAGATATGCCCTGGCTTGATACTCAAAGGAATGAGACATCTCTAAGACAAAACACAAGACCAAGATCCAGGGAATCCATGACATTTAATAATTTGGGAATAATGACTCTTCTGCAATGGGCGGGTTTCTGGATAAGTGTTTAGCCCATCCTCACCCACGGAGACCAGGTTCCCGTAGTTCTCCAGCATCACCTCCCGGTACAGGTTCCGGTGAGCTGGGGTCAGTTGCCCCCACTCCTCCTGGGTGAAGTTCACAGATATGTCTTTGAAGGTCAATTGTTCCTAGAATATCAAATACATTGCTTTTCAGTCACAAATCACCTCCATTAAGGCCCATGGAGTTCTGAGAGTATCCTAAATTCTGAGCAATTCTAAACTAGTTTTACTGGGATCCACCTCTGGATCTGTTTGGAGGGTCTCTGGAGGTTACCATAAATAATTAAATACGTAGAAAGTTAGATGGTCATATATGCCTTAGAAGAAATTAAGCAGGATCAGGGGAATAGTGAGAGCCACAGTGAGGGTATGGACGATCTTCTATGTAGGGTAGTTGAGGAGGGCCTCTCTAAAAGGGTGATATTTGATCAGAGATGTGAATTCAGTGAGGAAGAATTCTGTGGAAATCTAAGGGAAGAGTATTCCAGGCAAGTACAAAGGAACTAAGGTGAGACTGTCATTTGCTTGTCTGAGAAGCAGCAGAGTGAACATCATCACTGGAGGCAGGTTAGCAAAGGGGAAAAGTGGAAGATGAGATCGAAGAGCAGAAGGAGACAGAAGAGAAGTTTTTAGTACTTACTGCCACAGAAGCCAATGCATTCCTGCTGAGCTTAAATTCTGAAGCCCTGCTGGAGTTAAATGCAAAGATGAATAAAAGTAGCTGGACTATAGTAGACTATAGCTGGAACTATAGTCTAACCCTTTCATAGCTCAACTACTGAGGAGATAAAGAAAGATCAGCCCCTCTGCAGTGGTGTCGTAGGGCACTGGTAGCTGGGCTAATCAAAAGTGAACTCAATCAAAGTTGTGTCTCAGCCAGAGCTCAGCCACAACTCTAGGAGGAATATGAATAATGAGTTCCTTACCTTAACTACCAAAGGAAAGGGCCTAGACTCTCTTGAAAATAAACAGAATGAAACAAACTATATATATGAGGACCGTCTGGGAAAAGTCCAGCCATTGTTAATATAACAAGAACAATTTGTGTTATACTAATGTAACCTGGTAGCCAAGGAGAGTGGACTGGAATGCTCATGAGTGAACAATGATGACTTCATTGTACTAGTACTGATGACTAGGGGTGGTAGATACCATTGAGTGAGCATGTGTACTATGTGGCCATCACATTCAAAATGACTGAGCAAGTAGAGCAACAAATCTACATCAAATTTTACATTAAGCTTGAACATTCCTCCGCAGGAACTATTCAAATGATTCAGAAGGCCACAGCTATGGACAACTGGTGATTGGCGGCTTCATCATGATAACATGTCTGCTCATGTATCATGCCTCATGCAGAGTTTTTTTGTGAATCATCAAATCACCCAGGCGACTTAGCTCTCCCTCCCCGCTATGGCCCCTATAGTCATAGGTTTGGCACCCTATGACTTCTGGTTTTTCCCAAAACTAAAACCATCTTTGAAAGGGAAGAGATTTCAGAATGTTGATGAGATTCAAGAAAATATGACAGGGCAGCTGATGGTGACTGAGAGAACTGTGTGAGGTCCCAAGGTGTGTACTCTGAAGAGAGCGGAGATGTCATTGTCCTATGTACAATGTTTCTTGTATCTTGTATCTTCTTCAAGAAATGTCTCAATTTTTCATAGTATATGGCTGGATACTTTCTCATATACTTATTTAATCCTCCCCTGTTCTTTTGTATTCAATATCTAACCTACAATAAAACACTGTTAGACATGTGAATAAAGAGGGAAGAATGACCTATAATTAAGAAAATAAAAATCATTAGAAGGACACCCATAGGTGACCAAGTCATTGAAATGAGCAGACAAGAAGCAATTATTAAAATATGTTAAAGAATTTAAAATAAAATATAGATAAAAGAGGTGAAAACTTGGGAATAATTGAGGGGAGAGACAAAAATACTAAAAGAGAACTAAATGAAAATTCTACAACTGAAAAATACAATATTTGAAAAATCCACTGGATGGACTTAATAGTGCATTGGACACTAATAAAGACAAGATCAGTGAAACCTGAGACAGGTAAATAAATGTTATGAAGACCGAAGCACCAAGAGAAAAAAATCTGGATAATATCCAGCGGTTTAATCCATATGTAATTAGAATCTTAGGAGATAAGAGAATGGGTAAAAATAATATTTGAAGAAATAGAGGCTAAAAATTTTCCAAATTAACCCACAGATTCAAGAAGTTCAGCAAGTCCCTAAAAGAACAAATTCACAGAAAGCCATGCCTATGCACTTCATAGTAAAAGTGGTGAAGAGCAAAGTTAAAAGGGAAGATTGTAAAATAGTCAAAAGAAGGTAGGAAAGGAGGAAGGAAGAAAGGAAGGAAGGAAGGAAGGAAGGAAGGAAGGAAGGAAGGAAGGAAGGAAGGAAAAGAAAGTTGGCATTTTTTTTAAAAAAGCAGAAAGACACACTACATATAAGCAAATGATAAGAATAACAGTTGACATCTCATCACAAACAATACAACCTAAAAGATCATGGAACATCTTTAAAGTGCTTAAAAGAAAGAACAGTCAATCTAGAATTCTGCATCCAGCAAAAGATCCTCATATAGAAAGACAATATAAAGACATTTTTAGATCAAAAAAAGAAAGCTATGAGAATTTGTCATCAGAACCCCACACTACAAGATATGCTAAATGACATTCTTTAGGCTGAAGAGAAATGATGTCAGAGAGAAACTCAGAACTAAAGGAAGGGATTATGAGTGCCAGAATTGTGTACTCATAATGTGCAGACACATTGTGTAGACACGTATGAATGATTTGTTTTCTTTTCCTTTTCTTAATTTTTTTTATGATACAATTTACTGTTAAAAGCAAAAATAAGAGCATTGCATTATGGAGTTTACAACATGTAAAGTGAAATGTATTATGATAATATACAAAGAGTGGGAAAGAATAAGTGGAAATATAAAACTTTCATATTATATGTGAAACAGTATAATATTAATTCAAAAGAACTGTGCTATGTTAAAAGTGCATATTGTAATCACTAGAGCAACCACTAAAAACAAACCAAAGAAGTATAGCTTAAAAGTCATTAGGGACATAAAATGGAATACTAAAAAACTATTCAATCCAAAAGAAGGTAGGAGAGGAGGAGCAATGAGCAGATGGGACAAACAGCAAACAAAGAAAAGAATATATACTTAAATCCCACCACATCAATGATCATGTTAACTATAAATGGACTAGCCAAGCAATACCCAGCTATATTTAAGAAGGTCACACTTTAAATGTAAAGACAAAGATAAATGAAAAATAATAGAACGGAAAAGGTTATACCATGCAAACAATAACTAAAAGAACACTAGAGGAGCGATATTAAATCAAACAAAGAGGACTTCAGGAAGAGGAATATTACTAGGCATAAAGAGACATTTCATAATGATTAGGGTCAGTTCATCAAGAAGATGACAATCTTATGTTTATGCATCTAATAACAGAATTCGAAATAAAGCAGAACTGACAGAACTAAAGGGAGACATAGACAAAATCAAAATAATTAGAGATTTTAACATTCTCTCAGTACTGACACAATTAGACAAAAATTCATCAAGGATATAGCTTTGAACAACTATTAACCAACTTAACCTAACTGACATTTATAGAACATTATAGAATACACATTCTTTTTAAAATTAAATTTTTATTTTGAGGGAATTTTACATGATACTTTTACATGTAAATCTATTTTGAGATAGATTCACATGCAGTTATAAGGAATAAATGGAGATCCCACGTACTCTCTACTAGGGGCAAAGAAGAGTTTTGATTGAGAGGATGAGGGAACTTTCTGAGA
This sequence comes from Mormoops blainvillei, assembly GCA_004026545.1. Taxonomy (NCBI): domain Eukaryota; kingdom Metazoa; phylum Chordata; class Mammalia; order Chiroptera; family Mormoopidae; genus Mormoops; species Mormoops blainvillei. The sequence continues at coordinate 23,786 of PVJD01006342.1, forward strand.
CACTGGAAATACTCTCTATCTTGATTTGATTAGATGGTGTATACATACTTCATATTAGAACTATGTACTTCCTTGAGTGTTTTACCCTATATTTTTAAAAATGTAATCTTTTCGCAAAACTAAGAATCCCTCAGTTTTTGATAAATGTCAGGAAGTGAGGAATTCTAGAAAAGTGGAATGCAGAGATAACTCTTTAAATAATTAGATTATTACTTCTTCCATATTTCTCTAAGTAACTCTGGAGTGCATTTCAAGCCTAGAAAGTATTAGCGTCTGAATTAGCTGAGAAACTGGGATTGTAGGCAGTTAAAAAATATTGCAATAGATCACCAAGTGAGTAAATTCAAGAGATAAATTCAAATTCTGTACCATCTAATTTCAGAACCCAAGTTTTTACTTAAAATTCTTCTGTTCTTGAATAACATTTTCTCTTTAATAATTTCCTTTTCCTTTTATTCAACAATTTTCCTTCTGTCTCACCTACCCTTCCACCTGGTGGTGAGGACACCCATTTCTGACACCCTGTTGTATCTGCCCAGGCTAACTTGTGCGCTGTGTGGATTGACCATTCTTCTCACGTTTTTGGCTGCAATTTGACCTCTGCTCCCAATACTCTAAGGGTCACCTCATGATGTGCACATCACTAAGAATGTCAGAACTTTTTTCTCATTTACAAAGTTTGTTTTTCAGTATGAAATACTAAAAAAATAATAATAATAAGGCTTATCTTAGATCCCAAGTGGTATCTGTTGGTTTTTAGAGGTTACAATTATATCATTCATTTTGCTTTCTTTACAGAAATTAGCACAATGTTAGATCTAGATATTGGTTAGAAACAAGAGCTATGTGGAGGAAGGTATAAGTTATACTATGAGCAGATAAATTGCTACCACTGTGGGCCCATTTTCTGCACAAGAGCAATGTGCTCTGAGCTCCCTAGGTTGGATTTGTTAGCCTCAACATCCTCCCACTCCAAAAAAAGGGGGGAGGCAAGTTATAGCCTTAAAAATCGAGAAGCATGTCAAAAAAAATGAGAGGAAACTCCAACCCACCTGGGGTTCTGCTGTTTGAGCCTCAGATGTCCCTTCATCCTTTAAACCTTCTCCCTGGGTCTCATCAACATCCTGAGGTAGCAGAGCTGGGGAAAGAAAAGAGCCGTGAGGCCTGCATCTCCCCAAATCCCCCAAATTGAAAAGCGGCCTACAGACCTGCTGAACATGGCTCCTCTCTCAATACGATAACAAAGAGGGACATTTAGAGCAACTCAGGAGCAGACCAGAGCCTCCTTAATGAGGAAGATCTGCAGTGCGTGGTTTTGGGGATTAGTGTTTCCCAACGGTCAATGCTGGTTCAGATGCATGGCTCTACCAAGGCACTCCTTTGTTCAAAGGTTTCCAAGAAGAAAAAAAGTCCAGCCACTTTCCACGGTGGTTTCCTCTAATCACCATCCTTTCTTTAACTGTTTGACACTGTCATCAACCTCAGACTACAATAGTCTTCATTCTGTGAACCTTCTACAAAAAACTTAGACATCTTTGAAGGGTCCATTCAATGCTACCTGCTTTGTAAAAATTTCCCAGGTAAGTACAATTGGAAAAAGTGTTTCCTATCTCTTGTCTTCCAAAAGAACTTTACCATAGCATTTTCCTAGGTACCTTCTATTATTTTAATCTGGGTATTTGACTATCTCCATCAATTAATAATCGGCATTAGAGATCAGTACTCATTTTTCTCTCTCTCGAGATGCTTGAGAAAGTCCCTGCTTGACACAGCTATAACACAATAAATATTGGCTGAATCTAAAGTGTTAAAGGCATGAATTAAGAGATCACATGAAACACAAGAATTCCTCTATCTATCTATCCTGACCAGATCACTAAAAATGTGTAATCTTGGACATTTTCCCACTGAACCCATATAGTTTAAGGTAAAATGAAAGTAATCAAGCATGCCACTCCTTCCTCTTAGCAGAAGATGAAATTAAAGAACTGATACTGGTTTGGGGCTAAAATGACTGAAACTTGTGAAGGAAAACCATTGGAGGGTTTAAGGGTGCAAAAGGTTTTGACTTTGCTGTCCGTGAATCACATTTACACACTGGAGCCACTGATGAGGAACGCGTGTAGTATGTGAGGACAGGAGATGGGAGGTGCATGGGGCAGCACGGAGTGCATGTCAGCAAGGAGCCTGTGCCAAGAGCACAATATTATGTACAGCCTCCTTGGGAGGCAGCCAGTCAGTAGGTTTGATTGCATGCCTCTCCATTCTTCTAGAGGAGCAAAAAGGCAGGAGGGGAGGGATCCAGAAGCACCAATCATATAGCTAGAATTCCAGAACTTGCACAGCTATCCCCTTCCCGAAAGCCACAAGCAAGAACCTCAGAGACCTGCTTTCCCCCAATTTTCTCTCCAAGAGACCCGAACAATGACATGTGCTTATCTTTGCACACACAAATAAGATTTCCTCTTTCTCTTTCCATCCCCGCCTCCATTAGCCTGTTCTCACCTTCTCCTTCAAACATCTTAGTCACATCCTCCCACAGGGGCGCCCCCTCCTTGGCCTTCTTTGGGTGGTGCAGTTTCACCCAGGTACTGGCCTCGGTAGGCAGGGTGATCAGGAGCTGCTGCAGCATGATGACGTCTGCCGACTGGGGCTGTCCACCTCTGCCGAGGAAACTGCCAGAACCTCTGCTGAGAGGCTTCACAGTTGTGCGGTCCTCTTCTGACACAGTCTCCTGCCCTCAGGACTTTGGCATGTTCCCACAGCTCCAGAACCTGGGGGCTCCTAGAGGTGATGTGACTTTAACGACTCTGAAAAACGGACTCTTCTCTTAAATTAAGTACTGCTTCCTTGGGAGGCAGCTGGTTGGGTAGGTCTGAGTGCATGCCTCTCTCTTCTTCTAGCAGAGCACAAGGCAGGAGAGGAGGGCTCCAGGAGCACCCTCATACAGCCAGAACTCCAGAACTTGCAAAAATGTTTTTAAAACTGAGAAAGATCCAAAAACAAAGATTTGACGTCAATGTTGGAATAAAATACAATCAATGCCCTTGGATGTGGCTCTGTCTCCCAGTTCCAAACACATTTACACAAACACCCCAAAATACACAAACATCCACTGACCCTCTCGGTTTTCCTTCTTATAAGCTGCACGCACCAACTGCCTGGATACAGATTTGAAACAGGGCAGGCTTTAAAATCAGACAGCCTGGGTTAGAATCCCGACCCTTGCACTTAAAAGCTCTAAGGCACTTCAACTACCTGAGCTTCAGTTTCTCCATCTATAAAATGGGAATAATAATTGTACTTCATAGCACTGTAATGTTGATTAATTGAGACAATCGGGCACACCATAAAACTTTAATAAACATTATTATAAACCTTTTGCTTTAATGCTGTATCATAACATTACCTTTTTAAGTTATTTTTAAAAAACAATGAGATCTGAATTTGAAGTTCATTTCAAGTACCTCAACTGATGGAATAATCACATAGTTGTATTTTCACATGGGCAAGCAGTGACAGACACATCACCACCCACGTGGATGCCTAGCGGCTGGCAAGTTCTTTTAACTTCTCTGTTAAGATGTATCCTGGTTTCAAAAATGCTAAAACTGAGGGAAAGGAGTATGCCTACAAATGGTGGAAATACAGTACTTCAAGTATACTTCAAGTATAATGAAGACTACTGCAGATCTGTTTGTAATAGGCAATTTTGAAGAAAAACAAACAAACAAACAAACAAACAAACTCAAATACATCGTCTATCTCATCTGATCCCATGGCATCTGAGCAGGTAGGTCTCTCCACAGCGACCAGGTCCAGTGTATCTGGGGCCCCCAAATCAGTTTCAGCTCCGTGGGAAGGAGGCTGGCAAAACTTTCTGAAGTTTGTGGGGAAGGGTATGTTTTTTACAGGAATCTCTTTTTTTCATCTGTGACTGATGCAGAGAAAGGGAGCTACATCCTAACGGATTGCAGCATGTGGGAAATACACTGCTTCTTAATATATACAAAGTAAATGTCTTGTTACCAAAGTGGAGAAATTTACGAAACGGTTAATGACGGCGAAGCTTCCTTTCGAAGATTCCCCTTCCCACTGCTCCCAGACCTGCCTCCCTCGGACTTGACGACTGACGACACACGCAGTGTAGCTTCCTACTCACCAGATCGGCCGCAGACGCCGGCAGGACCGGAGATAGGGGTGGGAGAGCGCTCGCTCTTGAGGCGTTCAGTTCCAGAGGCTGTCTCTTTTGGGGAGGACTGGTAACAGATTTTGTTCTTTTCCAGCCTTCTATAGACAGACCACATCCCCACTCAAAACACGCCCAACGTTCACATCGGCCTCCAGACTGGAAGTGGGTCTTCTCGAAATTCCCAAGCACAGGCGGCCTAGGGAGGTACTGCCGCTCCTGATGAACACTAACTCTCCAACGTTGCCTTTCGCAGCCCCACACCGAGGAGCAGGGCTCTGGGAGCTGCAATGGGAGGGGTTCCTGAACCAGCTTCCCGCAGACCTAGACAAGGATACACCTCGCAGGCTGCGGCTTTAATGCCCGGGCGACGGCAGCGGCCAGGTCAACCAGCGCACCGCCTCCTGGGCCGCAGCTCGGCATCTCCTAGCGCCCCTGCCTCAAGACACTTCCCCGCAGTTGCCTGGGCCACGGGTCGCCCTCGCACGGGGCCCAGTGGAGCCTTGGGTGCGGCCCACCCACGCGGGCGCGCTATCCCCCGGCCCAGCGCCCGCAAGCCTTCCGGCGGGCTGTGCCCGCCCCACGGTTGGCTCCGCCCACGAAGTCTGCCCAGGAGCCCGCCGGCTCCAGGGATGTGGGGCGCGAGCGAAGACCCGGAAGCCGGATTCCGTGGAGCGCGCCCCCCGCGGATGCCAGGACCCAGGGGCAGCAGGCACCCGGGAGGACCTGCCGCTCTCCTGGCAGTGGTTGGGAGAGACCGCGCGGACTGCCAGTTCTTCCGAAGGGGAAGCTCCTTCTCTGTCATTCACTCATTCATTCATTCACCAACTATCTCCTTAGTACCCACGATCTGCCACTCATTGCGTGTTACTGGATCTGAGGATACAACAGTTAACAATGTAGTCCTGCTTTCTTGGATCTGAATTCCGGTGAGATTAAATAGATAAATAAATAGAAGAAGAGATAATATCCCAGGTGACGATAAGGGGTGAGGAAAAGGGAAGCAGCATGTAGAGTGGGGGATAGAGCATAAAGGGAGTTCCTATCTCTGGTAATTGTGGGCTATATTTAAATCAACCCACTTCAGAAAACAATCATATTAAAAAGTAAGCGTCTGTATTTTAAAAGTAAAGTACATATATTACAAGTAAAATATATGTATTTTAATGTTTTTAAAGGCATGTATTAGTTTACTAGGGAGGTCATACAGTACCACCAGCTGGGTGGCTTAAATGACAGAAATGTATTTTCCAACAGTTGTGGAGGCCAAAAGTCCAGGATCCAGGTGTCAGCAGAGTTGATTTCTCTGGAGACCTTTCTACGTAGCTGCAAATGGCTGCCTTTACCATGTGTCCTCACCAGGTCTTTCGACTACGTGCTTGCATGCCCCTGTGTATCTCTGTCCAAATTTCTTCTTTTTATAAGGATACCAGTCAGATGGTTTTAGAGCATACCCTAATGCCTCATTTTAACTCAACTATCTCTTTAAAGTGATTAAGTTTAATCAACAAAATATGTGATAAATACAGTCACATTCTGAAGTACTGAGGGTTAGGGTTTCAACATATGAATTTTGGGGATACCCTATTCAGCCCATAACAAGGTGTCTAAAAGATGGCAAGATATAGGATACCAGACCAAAAGCTAGAAAGCCAGGGTCCAGAAAGGCAATCCAACTTGGAACATTGGAAGATGCTTTTGCCTTGAGACATTTACCTGGCTGAAAAATGATCTTTCTTTTGCCCTTCAAAGAATAAGTAAATAAATAAATAAAGTATAGGGAGTGGAGTAGAAGACCCTCTATACAATAACTGGGAACCCAAAGGGCTACACCCTTAGGATGAAGATGAATTGGGAGTGGAATAGCTTCAGAGGAATTTACAGGCTGGGATTAAATTGCCTGACTCAGCCTTGGTCTTGGTTTTAGGTGGTCTCTGACTGTGATGCCACCATATCCCTGGCAGAAGCAAATACAAATCTTTTCTGGAGGAAAGCATTATAATTATAGGCCTTATATTGTTTCTACAGGTAAGTTTTCAGAGAAATTTTAAGAATTAAAGATAAACATATACACAAGAAAACTAGACTCTTTGGGTGAGCTTTTCAGCAGAAACACAAACAACAGAAATAGACATGCAAAAATAATTTCTTTTGGAATTATCAGATGCAAACTATAAAACAATTTATAGTTTCTTTGTTCAAAGAAATAAAATATAACTCAGTTCGGGCAGGTACCTGGAAACCATAAAAAGTGATAAAGCAGATATAAAAAAAGAAATAGAAATTCTACCATAACAAAATTAAGAATTCAGTGGATAATACAACAGATTAGACATAGCTGTATAGAGACTAAATGAAATGAAAGAAGATAAGAAAACATTATCCAGAGTGAAGTATTAAGAAACAAAAGGATAGAATATACAGAGGAGAGGATGAAAGATATAGATGATACAGTGAGAAGATCTAGCATAAGTTGAAGAGGAGAGAAGCTAGAGCAGAGATAGTATTTGAAGAGAGAACAACTTTATATTTTTCAGTACCTATGAAAGCAACCAGATCACAGATACAAGAACTCACATAACCCCCTAACAGCATAAATGAAAAGAAATCCAAACCTAGACACATTATAGTAAAACTGAAAAAAAAAACAACAACCCTAAGTACAGAGAGAAAATCTCAAAAGTGGTCATGGTTTTAAAATATGCCCACTCCTCCCTTTAATAGGTGAAGACTAATTCCTCTCCCCTTGAATGCGAGGCAAATTCACTTCTGAAAAATAGAATATGGTAGAAGTGATAGTATGTAATTTCAGAAGCTAAGCCGTGAAAGACATCACCACTTCTGCTTTACACACTCTTATTTTGTTATTTCTTCTCCTTGCACAGTCTTTGATCGCGTGCTCTGAGGAAAGCCAGCTGAATAACCGGCATCATCTTACAGCCATGTGAGTGAGCCGCCTTCGGATGACTCCAACCTCAGCCAACAACTGGACAGCAAGCACCTGTTGACTCATCCTGAGCCAGAGCCTCCCCTGGAAGCAGTTTCTGAGTTATTGACTGACGAAAAATTTAGATTAACAAAGTGTTTTTTTTAAGCCATTAAGTGTTAGAGATATTATTCAACCATTGCTGACTAGTACAGGGGCGAAATTTGATAACTAGCGCAAGTGGCACTATGACAGCAAACTTACCATCAGCAATAATGTAAGCCAGAAGACAATGCAATGAAATCTTCGATGTTTTGTGAGAAAATAATTGACAACCAAAGTTATTCAATGCAGAGTAAAAAAAAGTCTTTCAGGAATAAAGGTGAAACAAAGACACGTTCAGACAAAAAGTGAGAGTGTTTGCCACCAGCAGATTATATTAAAGGAAATTCTCAAGGTTGAACTTCAGGCAGAAAGAAAATGATTCCAGACGAAAGAACAAAGATGCAAAAGGAAGCAAAAACAAAAGAAAGAAGAAAACATGTGACTAAATCTGAATGAGCATTAATGATATAGACTAAAAAACGTATAATTTGTGAAGTTTAAAAAAAAACGATAAAAAAATCCAGGAACAGGTCAGGAAGGGGGTGGAGTTAAAGTATTCTAAGTTAAAATACAACACTTCAAGCGTTAACTAAGTAAAAGTACTCCACGACTATCTTGGAGGAGAGTAGAGTTATTCATTAACGTTAAACTTTGACAAGTAAAAAAGTGTATATTGTTAGCTGGAATACTTATGTTACTGAATATGAAAACCTACTATAAAGTTACAGTGATAAGACAATGAGGTAGTTCTTGGTGCAAGCACAGGTAAACAGAACAACGGAACAGACTAAGGGTACAGATGCAGACACACACATCAACCATCACCTAATTTATGACAAGGGCGGGGGAAGTGAAGGTCTTTTTAATAAATTAGTACTGGGTCATTTGGCTATTCATATTGACCCAGTACTTTACAGCATACACAAAAATCAGTCCAGGTGGTTTTCAGCTCTAAATGTGTTAGGTTAAAAAAACAAACAAACAAACCAAAAATACCCCTACAAAAACCTTGAGAAGAAAGATGGAAGATCTTTTTTTATGACCTTGAAATAGTATAGATCAGCCCTGGCTGGTGTAGCTCAGTGGACTGAGTGCCGGCCTGCGAACCAAAGGGTTGCCAAGCCCGGTCCCCAGTAAGAGGTGCGCGAGAGGCAATCACACATTGAAGTTTCTCTCCCCGTTTCTCCCTCCCTTCCCCCCTCTAAAAATAAATAAATAAAATCTTTAAAATAAAAGAAGTTTCACCTTAAAAAAAAGAAGAAGAAATAGCATAGATTACATGGGATAAAAAGTCCTAAGTATAAAGAAAAAATTAATAAATTAAACCAGATAAAAAGTAAGACCCAGACATTTCAGACACTTCTGGTGAAAGTATAAATTGGTACAACTATTTTGCAAAAGTATTTGGCAGTATTTACTAAAGATGAACATTATAACTGAGCAATCCTGTCCCTAGCTATATACCCACCAGGAACGCATGTATAATGTTCACCAAAGACATATACTAGAATGTTCATAGGACACTCTTTCTATTAGCCCCAAAGTGGAAACTATTCAAATGCTCATCAGCAGTGGAATGGATAAATAAATACTGCTGTATCACAAGATGGAGTACCCACAGCAATGAAAACAGACGACAGCTACACACAATATTAGTGAATCTCGCAAACACAGTGTTGAGCAAATGAAACCAGACAGAATATACAACATGTGATTCTATTCATATAAAGTACAAAAATGGGTGAAATTAACCGCTAGTATTAGAAGTTACCCTTTACAGGATAATGACTAGAAGGGGGCATGAGGATGCATCTAGAATGCTGTATTCTGGAATGCTATAATTTCTGTTCTTAATCTATGAGCTAGTTACAAAGATTTGTTTAATTTTGAAGATTCATCAAAATATTTATCTATATGTATGCACTTTTCTGTATGACTATTATAATTTAATGACGTTTTTAATGCATTAACATTCAGGGCAACCACTAAAAGAACAGGAGTATCTAACTTCAAACTAGTAAGGAGGGGGAAAAGAATGGTAAAAATAATCAACCCAAAAGAGAATAGCTATAAGAAGTGGAGAGCTGTTTTATAGAGGGCAAACAAGAAATGTCCCCATGATGAGATGCTATTTGAGCTGAGACGTGACAGAAGTCTGGAAATGAATCACATTGATATCTGGAGAAAGAGCATCTTACCAGGCAAAAGGCCCTGAGGTGGAAGCATGTGTGGGCATATGGAATATGGAAGAACCAACAAGGAACGCTGTATTGCTTGATGCAAATCGTCGTAAGAACATTAGATCTATTCTGAGAGAAATGGGAAGTCCTTGAGGGTTCCGAACTGAGAAGCAAGATAATCTTACACATTAAAAAGCCCTTTGGGTGCTCTCTGGAGAATGAACTGTGGGGTTCGCAAGTGTGCAATAATCCAAGTGAGAGAATATCATGGGTTGGACTAGGTAGTGGGAGTGGAGGTGATAAAAAAGATACATTTTGATGGACTGAATGTGGAGTAAAGAGAAAGAGGAGCCGAGGATGACTCTGACTGAGCAATGAGATGTTCCCACTTACTGAGACAAGAAATACTGGAGGTAGAGCAGGTTCAGAAATGGACTTGCTAAATTTGAGGTGCCTGCTACACACATCCAGGAGTCAAATACACACTTGGAATTAAGAGCCTGAAGTGCAGAGAGAGTTTAGATTTGGAAATATAAATATGGGTGTGCTATGGTCTGAAAGTTTGTATCCCCTCAAAATTCATATGTTGTCATCTTAATGGCCGATGTGATGGTATTTAGGAGGTGGGGCTTTTAAGAGGTGCTTAGGACACGAGGGTGTAACACCATGAATGGCATTAGTGCTCTTATAAAAGAGACCCCACAAGGCTCCCTCGCCATGTGAGGAGCCACCCAGGGCTTGGCAAACTGCGACCCGGAAGAGGGCCTTCACCAGAAACCAGCCATGCTGATATCTTCATCTTCAACTCACAGCCTCCAGAACTGAGAGCAGTAAGTTTCTGTTGTTTATAAGCCATGCAGCCTATGATGTTTTTGTTATAGCAACTAGACCTGATGAAGATAGGGTGTTAACAACATACGTATATGGAGTTGAGGGTGTTTGCAAGGGTATGACTTGAAGCTGGGTAGGGAGAGAAGGGACACTTGGCATATCTAAAAATACCTTTATTTTGCCCTCACACTTGTTTGGTGGTTGGCCAGGCAAAGAACTTTAAGCCAAAGGTAATTTTTTCTCAAAAACATTTAAAAAAATTTTTATTGTACTAGTTCCATTACCATTTAGTCCCCTTATCTGCCCGCCCCCATCAAAATTTTGAAGACACTTCTTGACCATTTTTGTGAGAAGTCTAAGGATTTTCTGATAGGTCTTACAGGTGAATGACCTATCATCTTGCTCCAGAAGCCTTTTGGATGTTCTCTTTCCCTCTGGAGTGGTAACATTCTATAATGATGTTCCTTGGTATAGCTCATTTTTGGAAGTAGATTGTCTGGGTTCAAATCTCAGCTCTGCCATTTACTATCTGGGTGCCATTAGCCTAAACTCTCCATGACTCTATTTTCTCAACTGTAAAATGGGAATTATAGTAGTACCCACTTCAGAGGATTTTTGTGAGAATTAAATGAGTTAATGTGTACAACGTACTTAACAACAGTGCCTGGTACATTGTAAGTATATGACAAGCATTAGCTGTCGGTACTTACTGTGCTGAAAACACATACTCCTTTAATCTTAAGATTCCTGTCCTTCAGTTCTGAAAAACTGCTGTGTATGCATGTATTTCTTACCCTTCATTTTCTCTTCTCTTTTTGGAGATTGGAAGTTCAGTTTACCTGTGCAGGGTGTTTGGGTTGTTGGCCTTGACTTCTCATTCAATTATCCACAAATTTCAGTGTCTTTTCTTTGGGCCACCCAGTTTCTCCAGAGAAGACTCCTCCAATGGGGGTAGCAAGGGGACTGTGGAAGGGGTGGGGCCTGGCTCTTGCTGGCAAAGGGGGTTGAGGGTCCCACAGTTCAGTATGCAGCTTTATAGTAATCTCTATTTTAGCCCTGCATCTTACCCCTAGTCTGCACTGTGTCCGGCATCCCTGATTCCAGAGCAACCCTAGTTCCCCTCCAGTGAACAAACTTCTAGTCTTCTTCCAGATGAAGGAATGTGGCAATGGAACGGAGAAAGGCCATGAGACAGAAGTATGTGTAGCAGCCTGTTGTGTGGAGTAGGTGCAGGGACCTCGAGAGCTAAGTACAGAACTCCAGTAGATCCAGATTTTCAGCCCCTCGACTTTGCTGATGCCCAGTGTCTCCAAGGCCTCAGCCTTGCCAGGGACCTCCTTTTGTCCATATTCTTTTCTGTAGTCTCTGCTAAGTCAGTAGCCATGCTTCTGTTTTCTCACTACCAGAAACGAGTTGACATCTCCCATCCCCTGCTGTATTCTCCCCGACTGCTGGATTGTCTTTTAGCCTTCTCTAGTTACATATAAACTCATGCTTACAAAACAAAGATAAGCTCTTGTCATTGGTTGGCCACATTTAACTGCATTTTTAGCAAATTAACTTAAAAATACCCTTCTATCTTAAGAGTATATCAGTTAAAATTCATAGTTCTTAGAGGCCTAAAAATTCTATTTATTTATAAATAAAATAAAATAAATAAAAGTTAAAAAGGAAACAAAAAGATGTCACCTATAAAATCTAGGTATAGGGATCACCTTTCCTATGGTCAGTATGGATACATAATTCAATTCAATTCAAATCCAAACAATTCATCAAATGTTGAGTCCCAACTGTGTGCCAGGCACTGTCGTAGGCACTTGTGGGGGGAAAACCCCCACACCAGATCCCTACCCTCATGGAGCGTAAATACTAGAAGAGGGAAAAAATAGTAAATAAGCACAATAAATATAAAAAATATCTAGTATTTGCAGTTTGGGGTAAGGAATAGTTTGCAACATTACATTGCATGGTCTGGATGGTGTTCAGTGAAAAGGCAACATCTGAGCAAAGATGAGACAGTTAGGGTATAGGATGCCCGAAAGCTATAGTGCAAAGGCTGATGTCAGGAATACGGCTGGGGTTCCTGAGGTAGGTCTGGGCTGCAGATGCGAATCTGGCAGTTAAATAGAGACAGTATCTTAGGCCATAAGAATAAATGAGATCACTGAGGCTGGGAATACTGACAGAGAAGTGATAGCCACGCCTCTCACTAAATGGAACAATCAGAGAAACTCAAATTCTTAGGAAATCTAAGACCATAGAAACTTGGTAGCTATACATAAGGAACAGTGTGTATCCCCTCTCTCTTTTGGCTCATATAAGGACTTAAGAATCAGAGGCCAGTTTAAAAAAAAATTAAATGTGGTAATAGAAAAAAAATCTAGAGGTATTATATATTCCAGATTTATGACTTTACTTTGTAACTTCGCACTTACAATGCTCAGGCAATTGAGTTGTACTGCCATGTAAAAATAAGAAGTTGACCTTGACCTACCTCCTATTATGTTTGGACAGATACAGTATCTATTAACTATAGTAAAGTACTATGAATCAGTTCCTTCTTTTCCTCTCTCTTCTTCCTTGCCTCAGTATGGCCCCTGAAATCACCTTCTCCCTGGTCATCTTCGGTAGGTCTCTAGACGTTGTTCTGGGCTATTGCAAAATCCCTCCCAATCAACGGAATGCACATTTTCAAATCTAATACTGTATACTTACCAAATGGAAAAGTTAAAAAGAATTAAAATGGCAGCCACCAATTTCAATACATCTATCTTCAAAAAGTCATCAATATGTACTAAGGAATTATGGCATAATCTTTTTTAGGTGTAATAATGGCATTGCAGTTATGTTTTAGAGATACATCCCTAAGTACTTATGGATGAATAAAAAAAGCACCATTAGCCCTGGCTGGTTAGCTCAGTTGGTTAGAATGTCATCCCAATACACCAAGGTTGTGGGTTTGATCCCTGGTCAGGGCACATATGAGAGTCAACCAGTGAGTTTGTAAATAGGTGGAACAACAAATCAATGTTTCTCTGTCTCCCTCCCTTACTATCTTTTTCAAAAAAAGAAAAAGCATCATCATAGATTGAAGTCTGTATAACTATCTTTATAAATAATTCCTAGGCTTACATAACAGCATTACAAATGTTTTGTTTTGTTTTTTTAATTCTTGCAACAAAACACCAAAGGAACTGATAAGGAGATAGGAATTCTGGCATAGATATACATACTAATTTGACATTAAATGAGTTTCTTGTCATTATTAGCCCTTTACATACTCTCTCTATAGAAAAGGCATACTATAGCCCTTGGGCTAAATGCAACCCAACACCTGTTTTTTAAATTTATTGGAACATTTAGTTATGTGAGTTCTCAAGTAGGGACAATCTTAACCCCAGGGACATCTAGCAATGTCTTGAGACCTTTTTGGTTGTCCCTAAGGTAGGGGCATCTAGTACTGTCATCTTGTAGTCAGAGATACTGCTAAACATACACAGCACACAAGACAGCTGTCCATACCAAAGTATCTGGCCCTAAATAGCAGTGCCAAGATTGGGATACCTGGTTTATGTATTGTCTCTGGATGCTTTTGCACTAAAATAGTACAATGGAGTATTTCTGACAGGCCTTATGGCCTACAACATGTAACATATTTACTCTCTGGCCAGTTACAGAAAAAGCTTGCTAATTCTCTAGAAGAAACCATTAAAAATATGCAAGTATCACACGTATAGTAGGTTATCTATACGTTCTAGGAAGTTTTCTTTTAAAATTTCTTCTAGAAGTGAAGCAACCAATATTTTTATTTATACCTCTTCTAGCCATAGAAAGGGCTATAGTAAGCAAGTTATATTACATTTCGTTCTGACTGATTAAAGGGTATTTAAAACAGTGATTCTCAAAAGCTAGTCCACAGATTACTGACCTGCCGTGATAAAGTTTTCACTGACACATAGTGGAATGTGAAAAATAAAGACAAATTTGGAAGGTTTTCAAAAGCTGACTTAATTCAATGTAAAGTTCTGTTCTTTATGATTATATCCTTCCTATATTTTTAAATATTAAAATGCTCTTTCTTTTCTGAAACAATGCTAATAGATATTTTCATTTAATATGATGGCAAAACTAATAGCTGTAACATTGGATCAAACCAATAAAAAAGTTATTGGTTTTTGAAATCCATGTCAGAAAGCCATTAATTTAGAGGCTTTTGTTCCAATGTGGGGGTTCCTTGATTTTGAACATATTTCACATGTGTTTGCTGAAGGTATTTCTTAAATGTGTTTTACAATGTCTAGTAAGTGAGCAACTACAGCTGAAGGCTTTCCCACATTTATTACGATCATAAGGTTTCTCTCCAGTATGAATTCTCTGATGTTTAGCAAAGGATGAATCATGCCTAAAGGCTTTCCCACAATGATTGCATTCATAAGGTTTCACTCCAGTGTGTACTCTCTGAAGAATGGAAAGATGTATTCTTTGGCTAAAGGCTTTCCCACATTCCTTACATTTATACGGTCTTTCCCCAGTATGAGTTCTCTGGTGTTGAGTCAGGTATGTGCTATGGCTGAAGGTTTTACTACACACATTACAAATATAGGGTTTCACACCAGTGTGAATAATCTCATGTTGCCTAAGGTGTCTGATCTGGAAAAATGCTCTTCCACAGTCTTTGCATGTAAAAGGTTTCTCTCTCAGATGAGTTCTCAGATGCTGGATCAGCCCAATGCTCTGGCTGAAAGCTTTCTCACACATGCCACATTCATAGGGCTTCTCCCCAGTATGGATTCTAACATGCTGAGTAAGAGATGATGGATGTCTGAAGGTTTTCCCACATTCCTCACATTCATAGGGTTTCTCACCAGTATGGATTCTCTGATGTGTAATAACAGATGAACTTTGGCTAAAGGCTTTTCCACATTCTTTACACCTGAAAGGTTTCTCTCCACTATGAATTCTCATGTGTTCTGTGAGGTAAATGAGCTGTTTGAAGATTTTTTCACAAATATTACACTCAAAGGTCTTCATTCTTATATAACTCCTTGAATGATTAATCAAATCTAAATTGTATCTACTTTTCTTCCAAGATATGTCATATTTATGGTCTCTTTTTCTTGGAGAAGTTTCTCCAAGAACCTGGTCCTGGAATATCTTTTCAGCTCACAGTAATACTTCTTTCTAATCTGTTAGATTCTTGGTCTATCTCCTGAGTCAGTGTTTTCCTGTGGATCAAGGGGACTTTCCCCTCGATCATTCCTTGGTTTTCCTGGTGGCTCTCTAACTTATTACATCTGGAAACTCTTCTAAGTGTGGAATACAAGGTGCTTCCTCTTGTGGACCTTTCCATCATCAGGCCATGGTGGAATTCTTCCCACCAAACATCATTCTTTAAGGTTAGTTCTTTGGTTTCTGTTTTACTCTCCAAGTCTGAAAGAAATCCAAAAATACAAATGACCCATATTTGCTGCATTTTAAAAAAATAAGTGGCTACAGTGAGAACAGGAAGGAATAACAATAACATGTACCAGGAACAGGGAGCCTGAACTGTCTTCAACTGTGATCCCGCCACCTAGAAAGCTAATATGAAAGGAAGTTAGGAAGTGATCAAAGGAGGCTGTTAAAAGTATGTGGGGTGATTTTAAGAAATTGGGAGAGTCCTGACCAGTGTGGCTCAGTTGCTTGGGCATTGTCCTGCAGAATGAAAGTTTGCTGGTTCAATTCCAGGTCAGGGCACATGGGTTGCGGGCCTGGTCCCTGGTTGGGGTGCGTGCGAGAGGCAATTGATTGATGTTTCTCTCAAACATTGATGTTTCCCCCTTCTCTTTCTACCCTCCTTCTCCTCCTTAAAAATAAATAAATAAATCTTAAAAAAAAAAGAAATTGGGAGAGTTCATTCATGTGAATTGCACGAGGAAATGGAGTAAGAAGAGAGCATTGCTGTTAAGGACAAATATCAAGAGGGAAGATTAAAGGAGACATGATTCTAATACCGTATCATCTCAGGTTCATATTTCTATGACAAGATTTTCTTTATTGAAAATTATATTTCTCTCATACTTATTACACATTAATTTAAAACATTAAATATATAGGAATGTATTCATTAAAAATGGATAGCCTCTCTCAATCTTATCCCCATTCCCTCTAGCCTCTTAGGATTTTTTAATGCATCTGTTCAGCATTTCCCAACCATATGTGTATGTGAATGTTTGCATTTATGTATATATGGTCATAAACATACATTTGCATAAAAAGGGATCATGGTATACCTATAGTTCTTTACCTGTTTTGTTCTGTTTTTTAACTCACCTATATCTTATGGTCCCCCTTCCATGTCTGTACATTTAGATTTATTTCATTTTTTAAAATGTGTTGCATTCCATTTTACAGACATACCATAATTTAACTTTTGCCTACTGAAAAAATAATTAGGGTGTCTCCAACTTTTTACCTTCTCATTATACATACACGTGTGTACAATCTTGACAGTATTTCATAGAATGTACTAAAGAGGAATTATTGGGTCGTGAGTATGTGTGCTCTCAGTGAATGTGGGCACCTTTCCCTGCAAACTCACTGGATTTTTATCAATCTTCATAATTTTTGTAAAAAAATTTCCATCGCTATGTAAGAGATGGAAAATGATCTTCATTTGTGCCAAAATATTAACTAAAAATCTTAAAGGATAGAGAATATATATTCTATCTATACATGACACACATTTTTGGGTGAGGTAGTTTCTCTGATTTTTACCCTCTTTCTATTCATATCCCTCCACTCTGGACCCTGCCATCCTAAAACAGCAATATTTCTTGTTCACAGCAGAATCATATTCCCTAGGATTTCTAAACTCACTTTAATAATAGCACATACAAAATGCTCAGTAATAGCCGGGGTATATTTTGGAGTGAACTTAAAAAGCAAGTGGAGATGGTTAGGTTACTTACTGCAGGAAATAGTGAATCCCTTAGCTTTTTTTTAAAGGTAAAAACAAGATAAATGTTATATTTCAAGTGGTCAAATCTGGCAGTAATATTCAAAATGATTCAGAGAAAGAAAATAAGACATCGAATGCAGCTAGAAATCATAGTAACCGGCATGAGATATAGTTGGCTTAGCATTGCTTCAAGAGAGATGAAGAGAAGTGGAGCTAACAGGCAACATCAAAGAAGAAACTATGGGGACTAAAGGGAAAATGGAGAATATAAAATAAAGCATGATACATTCTTGCTGATATCATGAGACAGAAAGAACTGGAGGAGTCAGGATGAGAAACTTGTTTGGGAGAGAAGACAGCTTCCATTTTTGGATGTACTGGGTTTGAAGTGACAATAGTGCCTCTATACAAAGATGTCCTAAATACCAGGGATATGTGGGAATACAGCTCATATGGATGTATAAGACCAAGATGAAAATATAAAGACTCTCAGTGCCAAAGGGATAGTTGAAACCAGCAGAGCGCATTTGTGGAAGTTTGTAAAGAAACAGAATTGCCTTGTCGAAGACAGAGGCTCCTCGGGGACTGTGGCAGAGACTGCTGGCTGTCCTCTGAAATCTGTTCTCCCTCTTTTTTTCAACACACCACTACACTGTATTTCCCAGTCTTCCTTGAATTTGATTGAGTGACGTGACAAAGATCTCCCCGTGAAGTGAATGAGAGTGAAAGTGATGTAAGCCGCTTATAGGCTGGCCCATAAAACAATTCCCAAATGAGTTTATTCTACTGCTAGCTAAATGTAGATGATGAGGAGGCTCTAAGAGACCGTGGAGCCACCATATGGAAGAAATCTTAGTTCCAGATTCACCAGGTAGAAAAGAACTGTCCATTGAACTAAACAGTTGCCCCAGACCGGTATATAAGCAAGAAATTCCTATTCTATTTGAGCCAAATTTTAGAGTCAATTTGCTATAGTAGTGTAGCCTCTCCTAATGAAGGCAGAAATGATACATCTATATTAAAAAGGATATTGATGAGAAGGACTAAAAAAGCAATGAGAGAGAAAGAAGAGACAAAAATTATTAAACTAGTTGGTGGAAGAAAGGATATCAAGGAAGTGGTGAGGTCTCTATAACCTAATGCTGCTATAGAGAATAATGCCATCATAATACAAACTGTGGAGTCAGAATGATTACAGTTCGAATACTGACTCTACCAAGTAGTAGCTACGTGACCCTGTACATATTTCTTAACCTATGAGCCTTCTTTTCCTCATTTGTAAGATGAGGCTAAGTGGGCACAGGGCTCACAGAGGCCAGCTTGGTAGAGAGCTGTCATTACTACTGTTCTTAGAAGCTGAAGAAGGCTATTATAAGCCACTGAATTTTGCAAGAAGAAATTGTGTGGTGATTTCTCAAAGAGTCATAAATTATTTGAAATAAAAAGTTAAATTACGCAAGTTAAAAAGAGACTCAGAATTGAAGCTATGATCACAGAATAAGATTTAGGAACAATTTTAAATGGAATCATGAGAGAGTGAAATCCATAATAAAATGACAGGAGAAGCCAGCGAAGGGCGCTGTGTTTAATGAGGAAAGATCCGTGGATATCTGAGTGTGCAGGAGGAAAAAAACTATGAGCAGGGCATGGTTTGGAATGCTGAAGAAAGCAAGGAAATCATGAGAGTCAGGTCAGGAGAAACGGAGAAGGCTAACCCTGCCAAGGAAGGCATCTCTTCCTGCGACTCCAGAGAAACTAATGAGAAGGGGCAAGTGTAGGAAAGGGGGTAACAGTGGCAATCGGGTTTCTTGTGGGTTCCATGTAGATGGCCTCAGCTTTTCCCCACAGCCTGAGAAACCTCTGAGCAGAACCTGGCAGATGAGACAAAGGCCCCATCACCTTGCTCTTACCTGAACTTGGACATCCTGAAAGATCTCTCCCAGTCACCCATGGTTCTTCTCCTTTCTCCAACTGGGAAATCACAGCAGGTTTGGAAAGCTGATGTCCTGCTCATGGAGAAGAAAAAACTATGTACTGAGGTCAAAAATCCATCCCGATAATTTAGAGAGGGTCCTTTGGTATTCAGGTCTTCTGAAGGGTAGAGTAGAAAGACCAGGACATACAGGAACACAGCAATCCTTGGTCGGTATTTGGAAAGAACTAGAAACCTCTAACAGAGGCCCCAAAGCCCAAGCATAGTACTTAACTTACAAATAAAGATTTACTTACAACAGGCAGGTTCTAGTGACAAGGGGAGCCCATCCTCACCCAGGGAGACCAGGTTCCCGTAGTTCTCCGGCATCACCTCCCGCTACAGGTTCCGGTGAGCAGGCACCAGTTGCCCCCACTCCTCCTGGGTGAAGTCCACAGATATGTCCTTGAAAGTTAACACTTCCTAGAACATCAAATATGCTCCTGTTCAGCCCGAGATCAGGAAGTTGTTCTGACCTTGTCTAACGTTCATTCTAGTCAAGTTCTCCTGGACAGCCGCTTGTTTGGCTGATCCTTAGCCGGAGGTTACAAAACAACGCTAAAGAGTATGCAAGTTGTCTTCTGCAGGCTACCGTTTGGCAGAAACCAAAATACTCATGAAATGTTAAAGAAAGTCACAGAATATTGTGTTGTAATTTAGATTAAGGACACCAAAGATCAGGAATATATGAGACAGGGGAGAGTTCAAAGGGGTTAAGGCCACAAAAGGAGACAGGGACTACTGGTGGGCTGAAAGAATTTTGAAAATGAGAATATTTCAGCGTGGGTAATATACCCTTAGCTGGGTATTTCTGTTAACAAGAAAAATGTGTGAGAACAGCATGTTTTTGGAGGAGAGGCAGGAATTCTACCTAGTAAAGGAAGCAGGCACTCTTGGAAATACAAGAGCCTGTTATGTATGATCTATACAAATTAAATAACCATTTGATGGTTATTTTAAAAATATTCCCAAATACAAAGAGAACCCAGAAGCCAGAAAAGTGAGATAACAAGTTCCTTAAGTATTGAGACTATTTTAATGCTCTTTATGTAATGATACATTCTGGGATGCATGTCAGGGCTATCAGGCTGACATTGAGGATGGGTAAGGGTATGGGGCCAAACTTTGTACCACGTGATTTTGGAATCTAGGAGTACGCCACTTTAAAACACTTCTGTTCTCTAATAATATGTCCTTTTAAATTGGTTTTCTCTGATTACTCTATAACTTTTTTGTATTTCTCTGTGCTTCCGGGGTTTGGTAGCATGGAACTTTGCCAGTGCCACTGGTTTTCTGATTAGCTCATTTATGAGACATGGACACTGTTGAACTGCTTATAGAAGTTTTCCTTCCTTTTCTGCTCAGCCTGTTTAGCTTGTGCCCTTCATGACCCGCCAATAGGTTCTCTACTCATTTCTCTTTTCAGCTGCAATTCTGCTCCTGGATGTGACCAAAAAGCCTCTCTTAAAGGTCATTAATGAAGTGTATACATTTCCAAGAATATCAGAACCTGGTTCTGTTCATTTTTAAATGCTGCTTAAAATGTTTTCCAATGCTTTTCTTTCTCACAGATGTCATCCCTGAGGTTTAAAGGCAAAAATTGCATTACATACTTTTACACACACACACAACCCAGCACAATTTTTCGATATGTTGGGTAATTGGGACAGGTTTGCTAGAAACAAGAGGGTTCCTGAGGAAGGTTACTACTGGTAGGGAAATTACCTGTGAAATCAGGGGAGGCAGCCTGGTTTCAAACAGGCTAAGAACACCCAAGCTGGGAAGAAAAATCAAAGAAAATCAAAATTCAGGGCTCTTAAAATATGAAAAACAATTTCAAGAAAGTGACAGGGAATCCCATCCCACCTGGGATTCTGCTGTGTGGGCCTCAGAGGTCCCTTCATCATTCCAATGTTCTCCCTGGGCCTCATCAGCACCCTGAGGTAGCAGAGCTGGGGAAGGAGAAGAGCCATGAAGTTTCCATCTGTCCAAAATCCCCAAACAGAAAAACTGCCTGCAGACCCACTGAACATGGCTCCTCTCTCAATACAGTCACAGAGAGGGACATTTAGAATAACTCAAGAGCAGACTGGAGCTTCATCAATGAGGAGGACCTGCAGTGCACTGTTTTGGGGATTAACATTTCCCAATGTCAATGCTGGTCCAAAAGCACAGATCTACCACAGCAGTCCTCTGTTGCCGACTGCAAGATCCTCCACAACCAACCCCAAAACTGTGTCTCCAAATATTATCTCCCTCTAAACACCATCCTTCATCCGCTGGACACAGTCACACACATCATTGGATTCACCCTTCTTTGAATACACCTGGACAGCACCCACCTTGGTACTTTCCCCCAAGTTCAAGTTCAAGTGATGTTTTCTTAGACACTCTGAGAAAAAAGCACCCTTTCCCTGCACTCCTCAAAGGCTTCATTTTTATCTCTGGTATCTATCTCATCCTACCTATTATATTTATTTTTATAATAATCTCCCTCAATTGAGCATTATTGTGAATAAATGGGTAGAAACTGTATCTGGTTCATTTCCTCCCTCATCTACTCCAGCGTTAAGCATAACCCTGCCAGGTTGCTGCAATTCAAGAAATACTGACTGAATTTGAGGTATTAAAAATATGAATTAGGCCCCAGCTGGCAGGGCCCCAGTTGGTTGGGTGTCGTCTCACGAGCCGAAAGGTCGCTGGTTTGATTCCTGGTTGAGACACATGCCTGGGTTGCAAGTTTGGTCCCCCAGGGTGTGTATGGAAGGCAACCAATCGATGTTTCTTTCTCACACTGATGTTTCTCACCCTCTCTTTCTCCCTCCCTCCCCCCTCTCTAAAAACCAGAATTAAAATTTAAAAAAAATATGAACTAGGAATGAAGGCATATGAATTATTGTCCTGGTATTTTTTCCCAACTTTTTACCATAAATATTGAACACCCATTTATCCACCACCTACATTCAACAATGGTTAACATTTGCCATATTGGCTTCATCTGTATTTTTTCTGGACCATTTCAAAGTTATACACATCATGATACTTCATCCCCAAATACTTCAAGTAAGAACCTTCTCCTGCATGACCACAATATCATTTTGTCACACCTGACAAAGTTAACAATAATTTCGTAGTGACACCTAAATATTCAGTCCATATTCAGATATCCTCCACTGTCCCCAATCTCTTTTTTATTCTGAATTTCTTCCAAACTAGGAACCAGTCAAGGTTCACACATTCAAAGTGGTTGTTATGTCTAGACTCTCTTTCTCTAGATTAGTATTTCCTCCTTTTCCTTGACATTCGCTTTTTTAGAGACCAGAACACTCTGATTGTATCCTTATTCCTCTATCCCCTGTATTTTCTTTAATCCAGAAGTTCAGCCTTTAAGCTTAATTTAGGATCAGGTTAAACATTTTGGACAGGACTGCTTCATGGGTATACCATGTACTTTATATTGCATTAACCGGAAGGCACAAAATGCCAGGTCATCTCATCATTGGGACACTTGGCTAAGATCTGATTACTGGACCTTAGAAAAGTATGTACTTTCCTTGGCATTTAGCAAGTAATATGTGGGAGGGGTGGTACTTTGACACCATGTAAATATCCTGTTCTCCATCAACCTTTCCATTATTTCATTCACAGTAAAATATTCTATCATTCCAGCTACATTTTTTATTGGTAGGCTTTACTGTAAAGAGCTTTCTCTCAACAACTGGAAATGATCTAAAAAGCAAGATAAATGTATCCTTCATTCCATATGACTCTATTTTCAAAGTAGCAATCAGTGCATATTAATCATTACCGATGTTGGCAAACGAGTTTTTCCCCCTTCTTTCTCTATTTTAAATGTCATCATGAACTTGTGGAATTTTATTTATTCAAGGTACTACAATCAATTTGGACACTTAAACTCTCCCACATTTGTCCAGTGGAAGCCCTTTGAACCTGGCTCTCGCATCCATCAGAGAACTAACTATCCATTAGTCTTTGCCCTCTTCTTTGCTTCCTAGCACGAGATACTCCAGGCTTACCTCATACTCTCCCTGCTGCCTTCTGCTTCTGATCTAGCCACCAAGTACCTGGCCAGGTCTCTCATTTGATTTACATTCCCTCACTGTAAAATAAGGAAAATCAAACAAGTCCACCCTGCCCCCCATGCCTATGGAGAAGGTAAAAAGATAAAAAGAAATAACATACAACCATGACACCAAAATCTTGGTTTTAGGTTGAAGTGACCACCAGTACTAGGGAAAATCCCAGGCCAGGAGCCATAATCAAGGACTCCAGAGACCTCTTACTCAACTGTCACTCCAAGAGATGCTTCTGCTGAGGTGTCTATCTTCTTTCTCATACTAGAGGATGTTGCTTTTCCTCCCTCCTGCCCATCAGTCTATTCTCACCTTCTCCTTCACACATCTTAGTCACGTCCTCCCACAGGGGTGCCCCCTCCTTGGCCTTCCTTGGATGGTGCAACTTCCCCCAGGTTGGGCAGGGTGATCCGGAGTTGCTGCAGCATGATGACTTCCATACTCCTTTCTGGAGGAGTCTCTCGCCTCAGCCCATAAGGCAGAGAGTCCCGATTTGGCTTGTCCGTTTTTGATGTGGACACTGCTGGAAACTCTAAAAGAAGGGTTCACAGTTGCATGGGTGTCCTCCCTCTTAGGAACCCAGGGAACATATGGTACCAAAAGCAAGAGTCTGGACTTTTTAATGTCAAGGCTTTCAAGGAACACCTTCCATCTTGAGAGCCATCTGTCTCCTCAGCAGGCAGCTGGAGGCTCCAGGTATTTACCCTAAGCACTCACCTCTACTCCCCTGGTGATGCTGGACAGAAAACATTAGAGCAGCAAAAGGATCGCAAAGGTTTGGTCACATGGTCAGAGTTCTAGACCTTGCACAAATCACTGGATAATCTTTACAATAGGTACACAGAGGCCCTGGATATACACAGCCCACATGGTCCAAAACACTGCCGCTGTCACGAAGAATTAAAAAAAAAAGAAGAGAGAGAGAGAGGAAAACCCAATTGTTTTAAGCAGTATTATATTTTAAATAGTCTGAGATTTGGAATCAAAAAGGATCTGGGTTGGAATCCTAGCTCCTTCACTTGTCGGCTGTGGCAAATCATGACAGCCTCTATAACCCCGTGTCCTCCCCTCCAAACGCTAAGGACGAACCTTCCCCCCCAGGGTTGGACCCACCCTGCCCCGCCCTCTCAGGCTTTGTCTGAGTCTTACTCCCAGTGCCCCCCAGTGACCGCGGGCAGGCGACACCAGCGCTTTGCTGCCCGTCCCCTCACCAGGCCCCGGGCAGTCCCCGCTCAACCCTTCAACCACCTGGACCACAAACCCTGATCTCCCACGGCTGGTGCCGGGACAACGCGAAGATGCTCCTACGCAGCGCACTCGGAGCCGGTGTGCTTGCACGGCCCAAGCCCCTGCGCGTGGCTCCCAGCATCCCCTGGGGCAGCTCCTAACCTGCAGGCACCTCTCGGGATGCTCGCCCCTCGGAACAGCCCCGCTACGTCTGCAGCATCCCGCATCCCAACCCAGGGTGAAGTGGGAGCCGGAGCCGGTGCTCGTGTCCTCCCTCACCCAGAGACTACTGAATAGAACCAGATCTCCTCCGCCAATAACAGCCATGTGAATGTTTCTGTGGGGAGGTTTGAAACCCTTGACAAAAGGGAAATATCTATAAAACTTTTTTTTGGTCGAAATATTGGTAGTAAAAGAATCCATACCCATACCACTGTCACTTAATAAGAGGTACGCGGAAAAGACTGAAAATGGAATGAAATTCCGTGTTTTATTAAGAGAATACCACGTTCAGGTAGGTTTTTGCTCTAGTAGTCAGTAAACTCTTTATGTTAACTGCTTTCCTTATATTTCTGAAATTCCAGAAAATACACGAAGGCAAAATTATTATCTGTAATCTCACCAAGCAGAAGTAACCATTGCTAACATTTTGTACACACATGTATCTACACACACACGCACTTACACACAGCAGTTGTTTTTTCGTGCACTTTAATGTAACTTTTTTTTTGCAAAAATGATCGTACTGTAATGCTGTTTTTATTGCTGAGTTTTGTCTCCTCAACAGAATAGTAGTACACCATTCCAAATACATATTTCTACGTCAGTAGTTATAAAAATAACAATTTAGAAAACAGCATAATACTATGTAGATGCTAGCCGTTATAGGCCGAATGTTTGTGTCTCTTCATCTACTCCCCCAAATTCCTGTGTTGAAACTCTAACCCATACAGAGTAGCTGTATTTGGAAAAAGGAAGTAATGAAATGAGATCGTAAAGGTGGGGCCCTAATCCCATAGGATCAGTGTTCTTCCGAGAAGATACAATAGAGGGCTCACTGTCTCTGAAGGTCATGGTGAGAATTTAGGAAGAAGGCACTATCTACAATACAAGCCAGGAAGAGAGCCAAACCTAGAAACTGATCCTGCTAGACCTTGACCTGGGACTTCTAGCCTTCAGAGCTGTGAGAAAATAAATTTCTGTTATTTAAGCCACCCAGTCTATGATGTTTTGTTATAGCAGCCCAAGAAGACTAACACACTAACGCATAGTATGTACAGAATGAGGCTTTGTTCTAAGTGCAGTACATATTTTAACTGATTCAGTCCTCATAACAAACCCTTGAGGTACTATTATTACTTCCAGTTTGCAGATAAGAAAACTGGGGTTTGAAGAAGTTAAGTAACTCGCCCTACATTATGCAACTTGCAAGTGGTGAATCCAGGCAGGCTATGCACCTATCTGCTACTCGAAAATATAGCATAAAATAGAATAAAAAGTAAAAAAAATATATAATATATATATGTTAATAGTACAGTCTAGGTAATGGTACAAGGATGCTTGATGTAAAGTTCTTTCAATTTTTCTGAATGCTTAAATATTTTTATAATAAAATATTGGAAAAATAAAGCTAAGAATAAACAAGAATTATATGGGACATTATAAATAAGTTACTGATTTAAATAGAGAGACTAGTGATATACACCATATTCATGGATTGAAATAGAACATTCTAAATATGTTACTTTCCTCCACTTTAATACACCCCAATCAAAATCTCAGCTTTTCTTTTTACTAAGTTAAATGACTCTAAAGTGTTCCAGAATAGCCGATAAAACTTTCTGACAATAATGAAAAGTCAGAATTGCCCTACCAATAAGATATTATCTTGTATTAGAGGCACAAAAATAAAATTAAAAAGTGCCAAAATATACTCATAAATTAGTGAAATGAAATAGGAAGTGTAGAAACAGACTTGAGAATTAAAATGTAATATATTATAAAAGTGACATTTCAAATTAGTGGGGTAATGTGGGATTATTCAGTAAGGGTCATTAGGACAACTAGAAAGCTACTTGAGACCCAAGTAGCCACATTACCAGAAAAGATACACAGATGACAAGTAAACATATGAAAAGGTGTTCAACATTATATATTAGGGAATTGGAAATTAAAACAACAATGAAATACTACTACATACCTATTTGGATGGCCAAAATCCAGAACACCGACAACACCAAATGCTAGCAAGGATGTGTAGCAATGGAAACACTCATTCATTGCTGGTGGGAATGGATAATGGTGTAGGCACTTTGGAGGACAGTTTGGCAATTTCTTACAAAACTAAACGTACTCTTATCATACAATCCAGTAGTCACACTCCTTGGTACTTACCCAAATGAATTGGAAATTTATGTCCACACAAAAACCTGCACACAAATGTTTATAGTAACTTTATTTATAATTGCCAGAACTTGGAAACAACAAAGACGTCCTTCAGTAAGTGAACAGATAAATAAACTGTGGTACATCCTGACTGGAATATCATTCAGTTGTAAAAAGAAATGAGCTATCAAGCCACGAAAAGACATGGAGGAAACTTAAATGCATATTATTAAAGGAAATAGCCAATCTGAAAAGGCTACATAGGGTATGATTCCAACTATATGACATTTTGAAAAAGGCACAGCTATGGAGACAGTAAAAAAAATAAGAGAAAAAAATTCTGTGGTTGCCAGGAGTTAGGAGGAAGAGAGAAATAGGCAGACCACACAGGGTTTTTGGGACAGTAAAACTGTTCTGTATGATACTATGATACCATTACACATTTGTCAAAACCCATAAAATGTACATAAAGAATGAACCCAAATGTAAATTATGGATTTCTGGTGAGAATGATGTGTCAGCGTAGGTTCATCAATTGCAGCAAATGTACCGCTCTGGTGCAAGGTCAAAAGAGGAGTTTGGGGTGGGGTGGCAGGTGGTACATTTTGCTGCTAACCTAAAACTGCTCTAAAATATAAGGTATATTAATTTTTTAAGGTCTTTACCACAAGTCTTTTCAGAGCCATTGCTATTAGGATATTATATTCCAGATGTACTAGAAGTATAGAACATGCAGTCTTTCCCAAACTGATTTCAGCATTGTTGTGGAACGCCTTTGAACAGCTCACGTACCTCATACGCAGTTCATGAACTGCTGTTCTAAGCCACTCCATTCTCCTCTGTCCCTACTACCATGTCCTTAGTTCAGCTCCTATCCTTTCTCTGGTCCCCTAGATCTGGTCTTGTTCCTCAAATACATTGTTTTCAGGAGCTGCCTAAAACACATCTGACCATGTCACTCCACTGTTTATAACACTTCAAGCTAAACTTCCTAGGGTGTAGGAAGCCGCCTGTGACCTGGCCCAACCCCACCTCAATCTTAACCTCCCACCACACCCTGATTCACATACCTTAGAAACATTAAACTGCTGTGCTTCCCCAAATGTTCTGTGGTCTTGTAGGGCTGTCTTTTTCCATCTGTCTGGAATACTCTTCTGCCCACCCCAGCCCGCCCACTGGTTAATTACTACCTCTCCATTAAGTCTGCTGCCCCATGAGACTGTGAGCTTCTTAAGAGTAGGGACGACGTCAAATTCATTTCTCTGTACCTCTTCTTTCCAAATTTTAAAAGCTGATGGGCCCCAAGGCTCAGTCCGCTTCTCACTGGGCTTTCTTAGGTGACAGCATCCCGCCCCAGGGCTTTACATACCATCAATACCCTGGCAGCTCCCAAACCGATCCCTCTAGGCAAGTAATTTCCAACGCAGACATCTATTCTTGTTCTGCTTTTTTTCCAGATCCCCATACAACTGGCTGCTTATTCAGGCTTTAGTTCAAATGTAACCTCTTCCTGACTTCTCCATGTAATGGTCTCGTGCCCACTTTTCCCCCTTAACCTGCCTTACCTTGTATTATTAGTTTGAAATAAAGTAATTTATTTACGGGTTTATTGTCCACCTCTCTTACCACAGTCATAAGAGATTGGGGAGTTTTGATTCATCGCTTTCTTCCAGAGCCTAAGACAGTGTTTGGCACATTGTAAGCACTTACTAAACATCTGTTGAATGAATTCATGCCTAACATAGGTCTAGCACATAATACCTGCTAACATTTGAGTGCTGTGCGCCCAGTACTGTGCTACATGCATCACAGGAATTGCTTCATTTTACCTTAAGTATTGCCGTTAGCCCCATTTCACACTGAGACGTGGAATTTAGCAGTTAGCCCAGGTCACAGAGTAAGAAGGGATATGAATATTGGCGACCTGATCCGGAGTTCACTTTCTTAGCCACTGTGCTATCCTCTCACATCTGGAAGTATATCAAAAGGTGTATTCAAAGGAAGGAAGGAAAGATGGGGAGGGAGGGAGGTCGGCAGGTGGGGGATGGTGGGGGGCAGCGCGGTAGCGCTTCTAGTTCTGATGTTCTGTGACACTTGCCGGTGAAGATTTCCACAGTTCCCAAGCTCACAACTCTAGACACCACTGGGTAAAGGTCCCCTTTCTGACTGCCTGAGTCTGAGCCTGGCCCTTGGGTTTGTCCTGCACAGAATTTTTTTTTAAATACAGGGAACTGCCCCAAAAAGCAGAAAATGTGGGCGAACTCACCCTCCTCCAAGAGTGACACACAGTAACAGCACGCAGTCCTTCCCTGCAATTATTTATTAAGGAATTTACACATACACAGGAGAAAGGCAACCAGGAATTGTGGTTCCCACAGATGAAATTTTTTAAGCAAAGTTTTCTTTTAATTTTCAAGTAGGGTGAAGAGTGACTGAGAGGAAAGCTGTCCAGGCTCTGCCTCACACACCTGGAACAGGTGGGGAAACAGAGCAGCCAGGGATACACAGGTACGGAAGAGTGATTGGCAGACTGGGAGAAGGGAAAGAAGGAAGAGAGCCATCAACGAGATTGCAATTTCTTTTAACTGTTAGAAAAACTGGCAACAGTTTCAGGCTGTTGATAAATTATTTCCTCTCTGTTGTAAACCTAAACCTGAAAAAACAAAAACAAAAATACCCAGAGCAGATGGGGAGAAGGTGGGAGGCGGGATCCACGCACACACACATACGCACGCGCAGTACACACGTTAAGCTCTGCATTCCCTCTGGTGGGGCTGGCCCTCCAGCGGCAGAGCCGGGTCCTACTGGAGGCAAGATGGAGGCAGGGAAAGGGGCGTGTGTTTTTGTGGGTCCTTCACAGAGTCTTTGGTGCTAATAAAGGCTGACTGAAGCAGCGAGTCCTGACGCCTCAGATCCAGAACGCAACTCAGGGCTCGGGAGAGTTATTTTTGCTCATCCTCACAGATGGAGGCTTGTCTCTCCCCAGGGCTAGGGCCAACCTGATCTAAGACCCAAGATGTATTTAATTTGATTTCAGTACTTTCTTAATTCCCATAAATCACGGGAGCATGATGCTTCCCTCTTTAACCAATAATTTAAACATGTACTAATAGTTTATGAACACACATGGAAGTACCGCTAAACCCTCCCCTCTTTGCCTAAAACACAACACCTACAGAAACCTCTGACAATCTGAAAGGTTTGACCTTGTGGGAAAGGTACTCAAAGTTGTGCCCATTTCTTCCACAGTATTAAGTGCTTTCTGCCAACAATTCCTAAGGTGCTGGTGCAGGAGGGGACTGGGGTGGCTGGGGAGGAAGTCAGGGTTGCTAGGGGACATGTACAACCTAAGCAACAGAGAGGTCTGTGTGTTTGGGAAGTGGCTGGGCTGGGCAGAGTGCCAAACCCCAAATGACAGACTGAGCAATTTCTAAACCAAAGAGGGAGAGGTAGGTGAAGGGGACAGGCTCAAAGAGTTGGGGAAAAAGGAAAAGGGCGGGGAGAGAGGGCGGAGGGGAGTGGCAGCCACACAGGTGTTCTGCTTTTATTTCCACATCTGAGGGCTGAGAGTCTGATTTGCTGCCTGTCCATTTCCGCTGCTCATTGACTGTCCATAGCCCAGCATGCCATTGGCTCCACAGAAGTTCATCCCAGCCATCTGCTGGGTCATCTGAAAGGGAGAGAGGAGACTTTCAGACCAGGGTGTGGGCATGCAGCCAATTAGTGCAAAAGGCAGGGTAGCAGT
The DNA here is from genome assembly GCA_004026545.1 of Mormoops blainvillei. Classification (NCBI taxonomy): domain Eukaryota; kingdom Metazoa; phylum Chordata; class Mammalia; order Chiroptera; family Mormoopidae; genus Mormoops; species Mormoops blainvillei. The sequence continues at coordinate 54,380 of PVJD01006342.1, forward strand.
CCTTCCGACTGTGGGGATGGGGAGGAGGAGACAAAGGGGAACTCTGTTATGGAACATAACTGCCCTGAACCATAATAGATCATTTCAAGGACACCAGAGCTCGTAAATGAAGGACTTTTCAGAAAGGAGATGTTGACAGAGACTAATGCTCAGGGAGGGGAAAAAAGGAATCTTGGAGCTAGTCAACATAAAAGCAGCATGAGAAGTTACTCTCCTCCTTTCCAGGCTCTCATCCTAAACAGAAGGGGCCTATTGTTAACTGCCGTAGCCAACCCTGCGAGTGTAGAGAAACCCCCCACGCTAGCGCTCCTGTCTTCTCTCCAGCAGGGAGTTATCACTGTCAGTGGAAGTGCTCGTGCACACTCAAGAGAGAAAGAAAATGGGTTGTTCAGGATGAACAAAGGAAGCCCTCTCACCGCCCCCAAAAAAGACCACGGTGTCTTCAGTGCATGAGAAGGGAAGTTGGGAGACCGGAGCCAGTGGGGTAAGGCCGGGGAGGAGTCAGGGCCTCTCTCTGGGTTACACTGGAAGTCTAGCCTCTGGCAGTGAATACAAGAAACAATTTGTCAAAGCAAAATGCCTGGAATTTCCTAAGCCTAGTACATTTTCTCCAGAAGTTTTTTCTTTAGGGGATCTATTTTCCTTCCACCAACTTTTAAAGAAAATTTCGAGCTTACAGAAAACTTGAAAGAAATAGTACAATGAAACCCATCAAGAAATCCCTTTCTTAAATTCACCAATTGCTAGCATTTTGCCATATTTTCTGATATATATGCATAAACTGTTAAAAATTTTGATGGGCACTGAAAATTGCAGATATGTGACATTTCACCCCTTAAGTCAGGATGCATTTCATAAGAAATAACACTTTCCTAGAACCACAATACAATTAACATGCTCAAGAAATTTAAGATTAATACAATATTCTAATATACATTTCATTTTCATATCTCTTTAGTCTACTTTAATCTAAAACACTTCCCCTACCTCATTTTTCTTTTTTTCTAACATTGTTTTAAGAATCCAGCCACTTACGTAACAGAAAATCCCTCAATTTGGATTTTATATCATGTTTTCTTATAATTGGATACATTTTTGGCAAGAATTCTATATAGATGATATTGTGTGCTTCTTAAGTCTTAGTACAAGATACCAGACATCACAAGATATTAATTTGTGCCATCGTTGGTAATATTATGCTTTATCACTTGGCTAAGGTAGTAGTTTTCATTATGTTTTTCCATTGTAATTAATACATAATCTGAAGTATATTTCTTTGAAAACATGTGAATACTCTATTTTTCTACAATTATTCATGGCCATTCTTCTGTAAAGAAGGTTTTCCCTCCCTCTATCTCACACCCATTTAAAAATATATATTACTACAGACTCATGGATTTTTTTTCTTGCAGTGCATTATAATCTATTAGGGCCATTCTTAGTTCAAGAGCACCCTCTTCTGTTGGTATAGCGAACTGAGCATTTTGCAGAGAGGAGGATGGAGTATTTCTGATTTTGTGATCGTTTTCCGCTTCCCTTCACCACCAGGCCTCCAGAGAGCACATCCTCCTTTTCAGTCATCCCATCTCCCTGAGAAGCAACGCTTTCCGAGGCTACCGTCTATAATCCTATATATTTCAACCCCTTATTTTTGATTTTCCAAATAACCAGAGTCCTTATCTACCAGGTCTCAGACCTCATCTCAACGTTACCTCCAATTGGGGTAGGTCTTTCTCTTTCTAGGGGATGACTTTATCTACCTTCTATCACATGTGGCCTCCTGTTTCTTCTCCTTTTTTTTTTGAAAAATTTATTGGTTTTAGAGAGAGAAAGGAAGGGCAGAAAGAGAGATATCAGTTTGTTGTTCCACTTATTTATGCATTCATTTGCTGATTCTTGAATGTTCCCTGACCAGGGATCGAACCTGCAACTTTGGCATATTGGGATGATTCTCTAACCAACTGAGCTATCCGGCCAGGGTCCCTCTCCCCTTTCCACAGCCTTCTCCATGATGCTGGCTCTGCTGCATTTGGGTGTTTATATGCCAAATGCCATATAAATTTGAAGTCCGTAGTATTCTGTCTACTAGATGTGGTAGCCATGGTTCTAAGAGGTTTTATTCGTGCTCCTTGTTTATCTGTATATATTATTTTTATGTTTTGATGAATGTATAGAGAGATTTAGATTTAGGCAGTTACCCTTGTTCTAAAGGAACCCAGAGAACTCTGCAGAAAGTCTGACTTTGGAAGGAAAAAAAAAACAAACCTAAGCATAAGAATGTCTCTTGTGTTACTATTTCATCTACTGTAAGGATACAAATGATAAGGGAGAGACACAAAGTGAGAAGGCCCTGAGGAAGTCTGAAAACTCTAGTCCCAGATAAAATAGGGTAGCTCACCTGAGTAAGGTTCCACTGCAGCTGCTGAGCTGGCTGCACCCCATACATAGTCTGGGGCACAGCGGCCATGCCTGCCATGTAGCCAGCCTGCTGGGCGGTCATCATTCCATTTGGCACGCCCATCATGGATGCCTGCATACCACCCATATAGCCTGCAGGCATGGCCATGGGGGCAACCATCCCAGAAGCTCCTGGCTGAGCAACCATGCCTACTGGTGGGGGCATCATGCTCCCCATTATGCTGTTAGGAGGTGCAACCCCAGGGAAGCTGGGGTAGGCTGTGGGATATGCCATCTGAGCAGGAGCCATGAACATTGCTGCCAAGAAAACATAAATACAGATCTGTTAAGAAAGCACACAAAGTCAGTCCAAATGTCACGGGCTACTTCTTTCCCACTAGAATTTCTTAGGACTACTCAATGCAGAATGCTCTTTCACACAGCAAACAGCCAGTTAGACAGAGCCCCTACAAGGTTTACTCTGGCTTACCACCAATGGGCTGCTGGTCTTGCCACTTCCCCGTTAAGGTCTAGGTCCAGACCCTGAATCGGACATCACAAAGGTGTGACACCAGACCAAAGATCAATCTGCTGATACTTTGTGGCTTCATAAGAAATGTCATTCACATGCAGGCTTGTTTGGAGTACAATGTTGCAGTCCCCGAAGCAACTGCCCCATCACAACAAATAGTTCCTGTACTTAAGTCCTCAAGCCTCTATGTGGCACTCTGCCATGGCCCCCACGGACTCTACCTTGGGCAGGCATCTGAGGTGTCTGGGATCCATACAGGGAGAGGATGGAGTCCTTAGAGAGCTGTTTCTTGCTTATTTCTTCAGATTTGCTCCCTGGCTCTGGAAACAGGTTCAGGTTTTCAGGAACAGAGCCAGCACTCCCTGCAGTTGGCATGGAACCTACAACCTTAGGGCAAAGAGGGCAGGGGGAGAATTGGATGGTCCTCAGGGGGTCTCTGTAAGGACCTCCCTCATCTCTCCGCTGCTTCTCACTTTTGCAATAAGAATTCATGGCTGAAATTAACAGCCTCCTGACATTTTTACCATATAAATACCTGAAAACACCTGATAGTTAAGCCCTGGAACAATACTTTGTTCTTTAGCAAAACAATGTGATTTGCTAAAAAAAAAAATTTTTTTTAATTAATTAAAATAAATTTTAAAAAAATAAAAGCAACCTACAAGTGATACAGCCAGAAATAACTGACTTTAGATACCAGAGTAGTCCTTTACTTACTGTATATCAAGAGGCTAGTCAATAAATTTTCTGAACTAATGTTTCCTCATCTATAAAATATCCATTTTGCATGGTTGTGGTGAAGATTTTAAGTTATAAATGAAATGTGCAAAATAATATACAAAAACACCTAGCATTGTGTCTGGTACATAGTAAATATTTCCACAAATAGTAGCCATCAAACATTTCAAGTCTTTCATACCTAAAAATTCTCTGGCAATAACTCAGGCTGAGGAGTTGACTTAAAGTATCAGCTTTTACAATCTGACACACCTTAGACAGAAGCCCAGTCAAAGGGCCCACTCTTTTTGGGCAGGAGAGAATGGAATGAACTTAACCTTAGGCCGTAACAGAGACAACGTAGTGTTAAGGAAGGAATCAAGAACCAAGAAAACCAAAGTTCAGTTCCACCAAGGAAGCATGGCTTGGTTCCAGGACTAAGTTATCAAAATTGCTCTTTTCAGAATACTCTTTAAATGCCGAGGAGCCCACGAGACTCACCTGTCTGGAAACCGAAGAAGAAGGGGATGGAACAGAGGCCAAAAGATCTAAATCCTTCTCTAGGGTATTGCTCGTCTTACTGCTTGAAATGGAGCAGGCCACAGGAGCATCTGGAAAGAAAGATTAAAGTTAAAATGTAGCACTACTCGTTAAGCCCATGCCTTCCCTCTATTATAGACAGAAAGAAGACTGAGAAGGCCCATATGTTCCATCATGGACCTGGAAATCTAGGCTTCTGGAATCATCTAGCCTCTAGAGAGGCCTCGCCCCCCATTCCCAAGCGCACTCTGGAGAAGTGTGTGGCCCAGCTAGAGAGCCCAAGGCAGCAGAAACCCAGGCCTGAAGGCTACATCAGCCCCATGGCAAGGGGCTGGCTGGCTCCTTTCTGGCTGAGGGACAAAGCTGTGTAGGACTGATTTTCAGAGAGAAATTAAAGGTCTAGAAATGAGAAGCCCAAGTAGCCAATAACCTAAATCCGCAGAAATGGACTGAAATAAAGACAACCATCAGTTCTGTGAAAGGTAAAGAAAGAATAAGCTATACTTCTGAAAGGGGCATGGTTTCTAAGACATGGAGAAAAGTGAGCCCAAAGTAAGGGGCTAGCTCAGAAACAGGTCGCACCTAAAAAGTGAGAGGATTGGCGCCAGGCTCACAGGTGCTGGTTTGGTGAAAAGTGCTCACATTCACTGAGTGCTTAATATGTGCCAGGCTAGGGACTAAGAGATTTGGAGCCATTATCTCGTTCCATCCTTCCAACAACACCCTGGAAGTGGAGACTCCTCATTCTCACTGCATAGACAGGAAAGTCATGTTCAGAGGTTATGTGAACTACCCAATGGCACATAATAGTAAGTGGCAGAGTTGGAACTCTGGCTCCAAAGGCCATTCTCTTAACCACTACACTGTACTGTCACTCTGAAAACATCACAGTAACCACTGCTTTAGCACAACTGCTCAGATGTAAAACAACAGGAAGAACATGAGAGAATACTCTTAGCGACAAAGACACAAACCGAAGACTCCCATCTCTACCTAGCGTCCCAGGACCAGAGAGAATTCATCAGAATTTGTAAGATTATGGGAGTCGAAAAGTCTAACTCTTACCAAGGCCCAACAAATCCATGACAGGCGCTGTGGATTTCGGGGAGCTTTTCCGAGGTAGCTGTGGATCTTCTTTTTTCTGTGGCTAAGGTGAAAATATGTTATAGAAAGAAATAAGCAGGTGTTTTGAACGCTTTTTTCCCCTCTCCACTGTAAAGCCACAGGTATTCTTGTGGTACGGTTGCTGTTATTCAAAGAGAGCTATCAAAGAAACAAAACTCAGGAAGTGTCAGGTGAAAGAATCAGGACGCACGAGTGCATAACTCAAACCTAAAGTGAAAAACAAAGATATTATCTGTGCTTGTTTGGCTTTCTGAAAAGGCAGATCTCTCTGAAACCAAGACAACCACAGATCAGGGATCCAACAGAAGCAGCAGTTTTTGGTCCCAGGAAAAACAAGAATAAAGTAGGTATCTGATGGTACAAAAGCCAAGAGCCAACAAATCTCCCAGTGATTAGAAAACCTTTACTACTAAAAGGGAGATCAGTCAAGATTACCTAATTCACTCTGCCAATCTCACTAATGACTGTGTTCTTTAGACGGTGTGATTCAGAATGATGATAAAACACCCTTCCTTAAGCAAATGGTAAAAAGTCCTTTCTCCTGAGATGCCAAGCTCTGATATTAGAGTATCTACTACTACAGCCACAGTATGTCCTGTGGAAAGAGAACGGTGTCTACTTCAATATGACAGAGCAAGAATACAAGAAGTGACTGTTTAAAATGGATCACTATGGCCTGGCTTCTGGACTGTTCTTAAGTGCAACAGGAAATGAGGTACAGAAGGTCTAACAAGAGAAGGACTAAAGTAGGGGTAACATTCATTCAGAAGGTGTCACACAGCCTTGACATTCTGGCATGGAATGTGCCTCTTGCTTACATGGGACAGATGTGGTTCCCAATCTGCCATCTGGTCCCAAAGAAACACGTTACAGAGCAGATTAGGCCACACTAAGCAATGGGAAAGAAGCAGCAATGGCAGCAGGCAGTCTAATCCCAGTGGGGAACCCTTCGGCCCCAGGTGCAATATGCCGTCAGCCCCACACCACCCATCCACATATATAAACACACCTGAGGCCATCCACACAGTACAAATGCTTTCTCACTTACCATTTTCACTTTCTCAAAAACAACAGGTTCCACTTTTTTCTCTGGAGCTGGCTCATTCCCTCTTTTCCACTTGTCATCTTTTTCTTTCTATAGTGATTTTATAAACAAGACAAAGAACACAGGCCCAATGGTGACTAGCAGTTTGATAAATTATTATTCCAAGTGCCCAAAAAGGAAACAAAAAATTCCCTATTGAATCTGATGCAGAAGTCTGACAAGCTTGGGAATTTCTTGGTGTGGGGCATGAGAGTCGGCCCAGTCCACTTTAGCCTCAATGCTCTACAAGGTATTTCTCAAATATCTTGAGCACCTGCCCTCCTTGTTCTGTCTTACGGCTCTTGAAATGTGCGGTTAGGCTATCTACAGAGGATTAAACATTTCACACGTCGGCTGCCTTTTTAACTCAAGTTTAACTTGCTCATGCTTTGAGCCCTCCCCCACTTCTTGGCATATACCAGTGAAATAAATTCATATTCAGGCTAACAAATATCCTTTGTCATTTTATAAATTCAATCATAAGTCCTCTCAATCTTTATCTCTTTTTTAAAAACTCAGGAAATAAACTGTAATTTCAAGTTTAATGATTAGAAAAACTAAAGTCAAAGAAATAAGGCCAAAAAAAATAAAAGAATAAAAAAAAGGATTAAAGTATCCCTTTCAGGGTACTCTGAATGAGCCACCTGTATAAAACCAAAAAGCACATCAAAAATAAAATATCAGAAAATCTCTCTCAATTTATGTTACTTTCAGAGGTAATTTCATCATACTTTCACAGATGTTATTGGTCACATTTTAAAAATCAAATAAACATTCAAATGTAAACCAGTAGCACAAAGTAAACTCAAGAACTTAGGTATATGAATGGAAGTATAGCATACATGTGAAAATGATCAAAACCTTGCTAATGATCAAAAAGTACAAATTAAAATGCATTTTTTTCTGAAAGAAAGACCTTAATAATACCTAATGTTGGTAAAGATAAAGTAAAACCCATACTCTGATACAATGCTGAGAAGGCAACATAAAACAGTGCAGCTTCTGGAAAGTATGTTGGCAAAAGCATGAAAGACAAATACGGAAACCCTTTGACCTAGATAATGCCATATCTTCCAATATATTTTAAGAAAATAATCCAAAATATGGAAGAGCTCATATGCACGAAGAAATTCACCCCACAATTATTTATGAAGAAAAAGGTAAATCACAACTTTTAAGCCACAGAAGGAAAATGGTAAGATAAATTGTGATCTAAGTATATCAAATAAAAAAAATTGCAATAGGCTTTTGGTAAACAGGAGGTATTTCCTTGCTAAATGAAGATACCCAGTAAGTAAAACAGGCTGTTTTCATGAATGCACTGTCTATCTTCATACAGCCACACCTCCCTCCTCCTTCATCTTTGGGGTTACCTCAGATACCCTTTTCTGATCTCATCTAATGTCACATCTGCAGGTACAATGCACAGAGGTAGACAAACAGACCACAGTATTCTACAAATAAAAGGAAGTGTATGTGTTTTGCTTTCAAATTCCTTTTGATGGTGCCAACCAAACCATAGCTCTACGATGGGTTAATCTCCTTCAGAACAGTTATGTTAACCTCCAGGTCCCTTTTCTGGATGACTATGAGGTAAGAGTCCTTCACACTAAGTTGAGAGGAATTATATTTACCTAACTACAAGTATTATTACATTGCACTTATTTGCCTTTTTAAAAAAGATTTTATTTATTTATTTTTAGAGAGAGGGAAAAGGGAGGAAGAGAGGGAGAGAAACATCAATGTGTGGTTGCCTCTTGTGCATCCCCTACTAGGGACCCTGCCTGCAGCCCAGGCATGTGCCCTGACTGGGACTTGAGCTAGCAACCCTTTGGTTTGCAGCCTGGCACTCAATCCACTGAGCCACACCAGCCAGGGATGCCTGCATTGTTAATGCCTTTTCACACAACCTCAAAAGATAAATTTGGAGCTTTGAATTATCTGGAAGGGCTTACAGCCCCATGTAAACTTAATGATTTCACTAACTATTGCATCCTCCACTAAAATAAATAACTAGATGGATGGTAGATAAATAGGACCTGTGAAAGAATAAGAGAATCCCATACTCTCTATCCTTCTGCATGGCTCAAGAAAATAGTCAATTATATCTAAGCAAATTTACTAACAGAAACTTGTCAAAAGCTCTCTAGTTATATTTACTGGTTCCTTAGTTGTCAGTAATTGGGTTTGTATTTTTCTTCCAGAAACCATGTCGCATTTCCTCCTGTATGTTACACTTGTCCTGGTTATCATACATCGTGTTCCAGATTCTAACCATATGCCTAGGATGGAGACTGCTTGGCAACTGCTAGTGAACTTCCAAAACCCTTCTCAGGAAAAAGGGTCCAAATACGATCAGTCCATTGACACACAGAAAATATATGCTGGTACACCTGAAGGAAATCGGCGATTTAATTACACTTAATTTTGATGACTTTATTTATGGAAAAAAATATTCATGTATGTATGTATGAAGGGTTTATGTGTTTGTGTATATATAAGTAATATACATATAATATAGATACACACCTATATAGATGTATAAACATATATTATTCTATTTTACTTCATATGCCCAACATGTCTATCTGAAGAAATGATTTGGAACTAGAAGTCACTAGCATCCAAATACAAATAAGGCAAAGAATTCACTGATATTTTGCCCTGCTCACCCCTGAGGCCAAAGATCTCTCCATGATATTTCATGGCCTTGATTCAATAACTGGCTTTTTTCTACTTCTGTATTTTTTAAATGATAGTTTTTTGTTTCGTTTTGTTTTAAGATTTTATTTATTTATAGAGAAAGGGGAAGGGAGAGAAACATCCATGTGTGAGGAAAACATAGATCAGTTGGCTGTCACACACCCCCAGCTGGGGACCTGGCCCACAACCCAGGCATGTGCCCTAACTGGGAATTGAACCTGAGAACTTTCAGTTCACCAGGCAGCCCTCATTCCACTGAGCCACACCAGCCAGGGTTAAATGATAATGGTTGAGCATGTTGGTAGCTGTTGTTCAAATTCTTATTATGATTAACAAGCAAATTACTTATTATGAACAAAACTTGAAAGATTTACAACCAACCCTGAGGGCGCTGATGTCCAGACTTCGGTCCATGTATTTCTTCTTCTCGTATTTATCTCGAATAAATCCCTCGACAGCTCTGCAAAAAGCTTATTAAGGATAAATCAAACAAGGCTTTCCCACAGGATGACTAGAAAAGGTCAATCTGTATCCTATGGAATGTTCTCCTCTCTCCCTCCTGCCTGCTTTCCCCGTATGGCTCCTGTTTCTTCACATGCAGTTTCCCTGACCAAACCCTTGAAATGCCTCCTTCACAGTTATTGCAGGGAACCCTATTTCCTCTGATTGTCCTTCAGAGAACTGGTAGCAATGAATAGGGTTAATTTTCATGCTGACAGCAGAGGAGCCTGTGGCTGTTCTAGTATACAGGTTAAGCAGCAATTACCTACTTTAGAGCCCTTACGTCCATAGGCCTTAAACAAAGGTAATGGAGTGACCTTTAAAAATATAAACTCTTGCACCCCATGGCCAGATTCTGATCAATGCGTCTTCTGCAGGGCCCCAAATCTGCCTTCTAACAGGTGCCACCCGCACCAACCGAAATCTTAACTCTAACAAGATGGTCAACAAAACACATTTTGAGAAGCACTGTCTTTAGGAGGTTTGGTTTTGTGAACTACGTACTATCCCATGTTGAGGGGATGGGGGGAAGTTATTAACTGGTCAGTCACAGTTAATTCGTTCACACAAAAAGGCCTTAAAAGTGAATAGTAGTTTTGCTGATTCAACACAACATATTAAACTACTTTTATCAAACAATAGCTTCAGAGATCCAAAAACTACTGGGGATGTCACTTTACAGAAGAATTCACAGTGAACCACTGCAGTCTTAATTCCTGAATGAGTTTTCCCCGTGTGCTACTGCCATTCTGACACAGAAAGTATACATATGCTTTGTGTAGGTCTTGGTTGCGGGAGAGAGCGAAAACATAACTATGACTCATCCACATAGATTAGACCTGAGTTTGCTCAGACAGATCATGGGTCTTGAGTCTATGTGACTCTCCCAAAATCACCAAAATACCACTCAGTCTTCTAAGTTGCTCCAGAAAAGATACGGGTCTATCTGAGGTCGTCGAAAGGTCTCAGGAAGGTAGGCTTCATAAAGTCGGTTTGCCTTTCCATTCCCCATCTCTTGCATACACTGCAATCACAGAGGTGTGGAAACACGGAATGTCAGATCAGGAAAGAATGGAGTAACTTCTCAACCAATGACAGCGTTTTACAACTGAAGAACCAACCCAGAGAGTGGCAGAACCAAGATTTAAACCTGTGTACTTTGATTTCTAATCCATGATTCTCTCTACTTTGCTCCCAACCATTTGCCCCCACAGTTGTCTTTCTCACCCCTACCCCCTATGAGTCCCTTTTATTGAAAGATCTGACAAGATATATTTAATTCAGTTACAATTCAAGATCCCATTTGAAAGTCCAAGACACATAGCTATCAATCAAAATGTCTACTTGGCAGGCAGTAATCAGCGCCTAACCGGGAAGGCAACATACAGGTGGAAACTGCATTTTATACTCTTAATTAACCTATTCAGCTTTATTACCAATAAATGTGCTTTAACTAGGCTTTTTATTTTTTTATTCTGATTTTAGAGAGAGGAGAAGGGAGGGAGAAAGAGAGAGAGAGAAACATCTATGTGATAGAGAAACATCGATTGGCTGCCTCCCATATACGCCCCGACCTACAACCCAGGCATGTGCCCCTACCAGGGGTCCAACTGGCAACCCTTTGGTTTGCGGGACAACATCCAACCAACTGAGCCACACTGGCCGGGGCTTAACTAGGCTTTTGAAATAGACTCCTTAACATTTGTGAGAGATAAATCCCAAGATCTTTTAAAATCTTTGAATTCCCAAATACCTCCATGGCACGTAACTTTTTTCATAAGATAAAAAAAAAAAGTGAACTGAAAAATACTGATATAACTCAACGTTTGGACCTTTAATAAATCTATAAAAACAGCCTGAAGTATTTCTAAAGCCATGTTCTGGTTAAGAATAACCTCTTATTTCCACCATCAGCTTTAACAACTGGTTTTCTGTGGAGCCACTCTACCACCCCCAGAAAAAAAAAGAAGAAAATTTTTAATTACTATAAAAAGTTTCAATGCAGGAAGAGAACAGAGAATACTGAAGCCACATCAAGGTACAGATCTTAAGCCAGCTGGGCTCTTCCTCCCAGGCCACCAACCTAACAGCAAGCAAGAGGCACATATGCATTTTAGCAATAAAATGTTCTAAGTCTACGAGTTCAGGGGTTTTTAAAAAATACTGTTTTTAGAGAATATCTAAAACTACGAATGTTAGATCTGTCAATGCCGAGAGTCTTAGAAAACAACCCAAAGAGCTCCCTTTACACCTTCCTGGGTCCACGGCGCCCTGGGCCGTAGGCTGTTTGCATTTTGAAGTAGGTAAAATAAAGGTAGAATCATCTGTATTTTAAATAGAAAGATTAAAAATTTCTCTATTAAAGTATGAAAATTTGACATAAGTGTTTGACAACTAAACTTTCCTTTATCTTCACCTTTGTGCCCAGCTTTAAATTCATCCGGAACTACTTTAACTCACTCTTGGGTTGCATAAGTACCTGAATCTGTTCTTGGGTCCACTGGTCAAGGTTAACTGACTTTACCCTGGATATGTGCACCCCCAGATTCCTGTGGATTCCAGCACACCGAATGCAGATGAACACACCAATGTTCCAGGAGGCCCATCGTGGCCCTGTGAAGGTCAGGAATAGGACAATAAAGTACAAATTAAAACACTCAAGGCCCAAGCTGTAATATTTAGATTATCAAACATTTCTGCTAGAACATAAGTGAGAGAATTATTACCACAATCATCTTTTTATTAGTTTTGTTCATTCCTCCATAGATCGGCCTTTTTTTGTTTTGTTTTGTTTTAATTTTTTTAACTGTACAGTACAGTGGTTTTTAGTATACAGGGTGAGACAAAGAGAGGTTTTCAGTTGTTCATATGGAAAATAATACAATAATGAATAAATAATAATATAAGAATAAACTCTGTTTTGTGTACTCACAACTGTAAAACTATTTTTGCACCACCCAGTATTCACACAGTTGTGCAACCATCACCTCTATCTAATTCCAGCACATTTTCATCACCCCCAAAAGAAATCTCAAACCCATAAGCAGGCACTCCCCATTTCCTCCCAACTCCCCCCTACGCATCCCTCCAGACAACCATAAATCTAATTTCTGTCTCTACAGACTTACCATTTCATATAAATGGAATTATACATTACATGGACACTTTTGTATAGGGCAGCTTTTTACAATGTCTGATACTGTGAGTGTTGAAACATAGACATTATAATATTGTTGCTTATATAAAGAAAAATCCTAGGAGAACGTGCAAAGTTATATCACATTTTATTTAGTATCCTACATGAACAGCCCTCCCTCAAGCAACTTTTCAATGGTGGTGGAGCCCGCATTCACTTTTCCTACTAGGAAAAAAGATACAGACACACCATGCCAGCCCAAGGTTCGACCTGAAATTTAAAACTTTGTTTATCCTTCTCTCCCTACCAGGCCTATAAAATATGCATCCGAATTAACTTAATAGGAGAACCTTGGGCTGATGTCCCTGCTTTACCCAACTACAGAATCATCTAGATTCAAGACTACCAAATAAAGATGCTTACTGAATTAAAAAAGAAACCTTAGATGTGTATCTTAATTAAAAACTGTTACATAATCTCCCATTCCCTGCCAACTTTGCTCACCCTAATAATCACTCAAAATTATCAGACTCTTCATAATTTCTATACAGGAAAAAATAACTTACTTTTATATGACACCTACCAGAGGATTACTGAAAAATTACTAATATTTCTTTTTCCATCATTCCAATAGGCAGAAATTTACCACATAAAATAAGCATGATATCAAACTTAGCAGTTACAATAAACAGGTGAAAAGACACAAACTGATTTTCTACAGAGATAAACAGGGCCTTGTGCTTTGAGGAACTAAGGGTAAAGACTTCGGTTCTGCCAGATACGGACAATTATTTGGTTGGTCTGCAGTTTTTGACAGCAATTTAATAAAGGAATGCTAGAATCATATGCCATATTATCCTTAGAAATTTGAATCCACGATTATTATAACTAAGAATGTAATTTTTTGACAAAGATATTACTCAGATACTACAAATACAGAAGGCTCAAATCCTCTTTGTAACCACCAGGTGGTGTTCTCTGCCTGAAATTTTATGCCAATACCTTCTTACTGCTATTATTTCAATAGGCTCAGATTTATCTTCTATAAAGACCTTCAGTTCCTTCAAATCTCTAGAGAGATTTGCATAGTTCTACTGTACAGCTAATAAACACACAAATGATTCACACACTTCTTCCAGTGACAGGGAGTTACATAAACACAAAACAAAAAACCCAAACAGGTATGAACGAAATTTCATAGGGGGTCTATGTCTATTTTAGGTTGCAGTTTTCATAAAGAAACTCAGAGGTGATCTACGTTACATAGGGTTAAAAATGGGAGTAAAAATTAATATGTCATGTTTCTTTACCATTTTCCATTTGCTCTAGATTCTAGAACTCATGATAAAGTAGTTAAAATAGATTTGTTTGCGAACAAAATCAGAAACCAAAACTACCAATTAAAAGTTAGCTGTGGAGCACAGGGAACATGGTCAATAATATTGTAATAGCTACGTATTACTATGTATGGTCTATACATATATAAGCATGTATGGTATCAGATGGGTACTAGACTTATCGGGGTGATCACTTTGTAAGTTGTATAAATGTTTAACCACTAGGCTGTACACCTGAAACTAATATTGAATGTCAACTGTAACTGAAAGAAATTTTCTTTTATTTTTAAGAGTTAAATTAAAAAGTTTGCTGTGGAATGTTAGTTATGCTGTTGGTTTCCTGGAGAAGGTGATTCCCAGTCATCTAGGCCACCATCACAACTGTGGAATTTCTCCAGATCCCATTCCAGAGACTCTGCCGCTGCGGAATATAAGACTAAGACCTGATACTCCGGAGCTACTAACAAGGCGTCAATACAGAAATACAGGAATAGCACTTTCATGAAGTCAGGAGAGCCTCCTCTGCCCCCTCCCACATTCCTCCTATAACCCTTCCCCAGGGAAACAGTGATAGTTCTACCTGGACACTCAGCCTCCTTTAGTTTTAAGCCACTAGATTTATTAGTCAATAGCTGTGTTTTCCATAAAAGATTCTGAAACTGAAGAAGAAAAAATAAGAAACAAAAGTTACTTATATGGCTGAAAATGTGGGAAAATTGTGGCATTCTTAAAAGCATAGTCTTTGCAGCCAGATAAAACTTAGGTTTGTATGTCAGCTCTATCAATGATTAGTTAGCTGTATGACCTTCAGAGAGATGCTTAAATTTCTTAAAGTCTAAATTTCCTCATTTATAAAATATATATAATATCTACCTCACAGTGCTTAGAATGTAGAGGGACAGTAATAAAAGAGAGCTATACATAACAACATGGTATGGAATGCGATTTCCAGAACCCATTTCCGATTCATCCTCTTCATTGATAAGGACTGGTTAACTCACTCACATGTACATACCAACACTCTGTACAACTCTAAAGAATACTTCTCGTTAGACAGCAATGAGTTCCCATCCTAAAATGTCAGAATAAAAGTTGACTGACTGAATAGAAGAATGAATTTAACCTGGATCCAATTTCAAAGTCCTCTAGAAAACATGAAATTTTAAGCAGTTTCCTTTATCTCCCTGAAAACATTCCTGGAAAATGCACCACGTAAACTCCTAGGTGTTCCCCTTCGCTGCTACATACCCCACACTGCCCGTGTGCCCACCCATGCCTTCACTGCGCATGCCAAGGAAGGCCCAAAGCAGTCAGCCTGACATGCTTGGATTCCATAGCACCTGGTATTGCTGCTACAAGGCCAGCCTACTTAACTCTCGTAGACTTGCAAAGATAAACCAATCGTTCAATACACATCAGTCATGGCAACCAGAAGAAAATATAAAAGATACCATTTTGAAGTTGAAAATAGAGACTCTGAGAGGCAATGTTCCGAACACTTTTGAAAGCAGAAGATGGACAAGTGATATTAATTTGTAGTAATGAGCACAAGAACAAGATCGTGGCTCAGGAAGCATAAGCACTATTAAAATTAACATACAGGTCCTGGCTGGTGTGGCTCAGTGGATTGAGTGCTGGCCTGCGAACCAAAGGGTCACCAGTTCGATTCCCAGTTCTAGGGCACATGCCTGGGTTGTGGGCCAGGCCCCCAGTAGGAGGCATGTGAGAGGCAACCACACATTAATGTTTCTCCCCTCTTTCTTTCTCCTTCCCTTCCCCTTTCTCTAAAAATAAATAAAATCTTTTTTAAAAATTAACATATAATCACTGCAATAAGGAATCAGTGAAAATAAAGAAAATATATGGATGTGGTGGATGAATTAAGACTGTAGTTAAGTGCCAGCACCAGGGAAATCTGGGTTCACACTGACGAATACACCGGACTTTCGTTTTGATGTTTCTCTAGGGCTTCTGACTTCATTTGTAAAATGGAAAGCATATAAGTAATATAATAACTGCATATATTGCATATAAGTAATGATTGCATATATTGCATATAATTGCATATAAATAATATCCAATTTATATTCAAATTTTGGACAGCTTCTACTGTCCAATAACTTCTGGCGCTCTGCTGCCAATTTCTCTTGCTGCTAAAACTTCCCCCACAACCAGAGCTGCTAGGCTTGGAAGGATTCTGGGCTTGAGAAGTCAGCAGAGACAAGAACTAGAGAGTTACAGACAGAGCATGAAGCCACTACTATAATAATTACAGTGCGGTGGTTTCTAACCTCTGGAGTTCCGAACAAATAAATGTTAGGGGGGAAATAATATATTTTAAAAATCGATGTTCATACATAGACTTGCTGGCGATCATGGAGCTGTTGAAAAGCTCTTCAACAGAAGAAAGGTCAAAGGCAGGAGAAAATCCCTTCCATCGTACATCCAAGCCCTACTGAATCTACCTTGGAAACTTTCCCAGAATCTATCCATCTCTACCTAGACCTCTCATCTCTCACCCATAACCAGTCATTCTTTTAATATTATTTGAATATCTACTATGTGCCAAGCACTCTGTCTGCTAGTTATTATAGATACAAAGGCAGAGACAATAAAGATGAGATTTCCGATTCAAAGAGCTCACAGACTAACAACTAACTGGTCTCCAGTCTCCCACCAGAGCCTTCCTAAAACACAAATCTGTACAGATCAGGCCTCCAAATATAAACCTTTCCTGGAGTCTCATGTATAAAGGTGAAAATGAAAGTGGGTGCAAATTTTCTAGGCATATTACAAACTGTTTTCTATCTCTTGCCACAAAACTTGCTCTTCCTCTATTCTTCTCCATCTTAATGAAGTACACCTCCAACCACTCAGATGCATCAGTCAGAAATTTATAAATCATCTTTGATACCTCTCTCCTTCAACTGTCATATCTATGCCATCGCCAAGGCCAAAACATCTCTCAAATCAGTATCTCTTCTCTCCATGTGCAACACTATTTCTCTAATCCAAAGTCACCAGATCTCCTGGACTAGTGCAATGATCTCCTAACGTCTCTCCAGTTTTACTTTTACTTTTACTTTTACATTTCCTTTTCCTCTAATCCCGAACCAAAACCATTCTCCACAAAACAGCTTGAGCTCTTAAAGCAGCAAACATAACCTTGTCACTCAGTTGCTGAAAACCTTTCCTACAGAAGCCTTCCTTCTATCACTGTTCAGTTGAAGTATAAAATCCTTAACATGGACTCCGAGGTCTTATATGAATTGGCCCATGCCTACTTCCCTGGTTTCTCAACTCTGACGACACCAACTTTCTTTCATTTCCTCAAAGCACCAACATGTTTTTTACTTAGGGCTCTGGGCCTTCTTACATGCTGTTCTCACTGCCGAAAAAGCTCTTTCCCCAACCACCATCCACCACTTATACACTCTTATGTATCACAAAAGTCTCAGCTGCAAAGAGTCTTTCCTTGGCCCCTCAATGTACATCAGATTATAATCACTCTTCCATCTTTTCTTCTTGTTTTTATATTTTATTATGGAAATTTTCAAACATACAAAAGCAGAGTATATTAACCACCAGTTTCAGCTATTATCAATCTCTGGCCAATCTCGCTTCAACTATACACCCACACACTATCCCTCACCCCCAACACTGCAATGTCTTGAGGCAAAACCCAGTTATCACACCATTTCATCTGTGTATACTGTCTATACATCTGTATATACATCTCTAAAAGATAAGGGCTTTTTAAAGTTTAAAGATTATAAACTTTCATTTACCCTTCACTTTTTCTAAATCATACCACACTTTGATTTAAAGAAATCATATAGTTATTTGACTGTTTAACATGTCTTTGCCACAAAGCTGTGCCACAGGAGCAGATAGCAGATCTGTGACATTCACTGTCACATTCCCAGCACGAAGCACAGCTCCTTGCACATAGCAGTGAGGCAAAATTTGTGTAAAAATTAGGTAAAAGTAAGTAAAGACTTTGACTCCCCCCTCCCATCACTCATAAGAATTCACCAGGGAAACAACAGGTGAAGTGCACAAAGAAATATATGAAGAATGTTCTAATAAAAATTAGAAACATCAACATATTACATAAAGGAATTATGGTATCACCATACAATAGAGACAAAAATTTTGTAGTTCTCTATTTACTATAGAACTATCTCCATGTTATACTAATTTTAAACACAGAACAATACCATTTTCGTTTAAGAATATGAATAAACGTGTATGTATGCACAGAAAAAATGTCTGGAAGGATATATGGAAAATATTAAACATTTCCAAGTAGTGGGGTTATAAAATAATCTATTTTCTTCTCTACATTTTTATATACTCTCTGAATTGTTTGCAATGAGATTGTGTTACTTTTGTAACAAGAAAAAAAAAAAAAGCAATACAGGTAATTTAAAAACAAAACACCATCCCTGCCCATGGTTCTTCAGTGGATGCAGGATAAGTTGAAACTCCTTCACATGACACAGGAAGCCCTTTGAGAGCCTGAGCTTTACGCGTGCTAAGCAAGTCATCACTCTGAATATGCCATGCGCTTAAACCTCTTTGCCTACACCATTCTTCCTACCCGGAATGGCTTTCTCCCTCATTCCCTGCTTGACGAACTTCAAAATGTGGTCCACTGTCAACTCTTCTGTGATGCCTTCCAATGGAATACTCTTGACCTTCGCTATGGCTAATAGTCCACCGAATGCTTTGCTCTTCTAATGCTTAATATCTCGTAATTAGTTGCTTACAGGTCTCCCTTGCCCTAAATTGACTGTGAGTTCTAGAAAGCAAGGACCATGCCCCTTCACCAGTTATCCCAAACACTTAACACAATGTTTGCAAATAGTACATACAAAATATGTATTTGTTAAATGGAATTCATCAATAAGAAAGATAAAAGTAAACAACTGCTTCCTGTTTTGGAAAACGAAGGGAGAAAAAGTTTTCAAACCCTGCAAAGGCAAAGCTATCAGAGAAAAGGGACTGGTTTACTCAGGTGAGGCTCCCACGGCAGAACTGGCACCAGCGAGTGGAAGTTGACGTTAGCACACTCTGGGGAAGAATTTTCTAACAATTAAGGCTGTGTGAACACAAATGCAGCACATGCACAACTAGTGAAGCCCAGTAGGTGCAGATGTTCAAGCAGAAGCTAGAGGGCGCTCTCGGGGATGGCAGAGGAATGATCTCTGCACAGTGAGCCCTATGGTCCCTTCCACTACTGCAGTTCTACCAGCTGACTTGTAGGTAACTTTTAGGTCCCTTCCTGTTTGACATTTAATGAATGATTCTGAAAATGCAACACCAAATAATTAATTTATGAAGATGTTAGGACTTGAGGAACTTAAAAAACAGAGTCGAATTCAGTTCACGGAGCCTGTGACTAGTTGCAACGTGATAACAAAAAACTGGCTTGAATGCAAGAGACACATAAGGAAGAGCCTACTGGGGTGATGAACACATAATACAACAAACAGATGATGTATTATAGGTGTACTGTATGCCTGAAACCTGTGTAATTTCATTAACCAATGTCACCCCAATAAATCAATTAAAAAAAAAGAAGAAGGGAGGCCAGGATTTCAGTGATTCCCAAAGCCTCCATTAGATTTATCCTCTACTTAGGTTGCTGCTGAACAAGTCACAACCTGGACATGAGCAGTGGTCGCTGAAGGAGCAGCTATCGAAGGGTGGTGGTGGGGGGCCTTGATAACTTTTCAGCTGGGGTTGAGGAAGAGGCCCTGAATGACATATTTTTCGAGGTATACAAAATACAAACATGCTACAGGTCTCATTTTTAAATAAAACAAAGAACCTGTGGTTTCTTATATAGTCCTTCTAATTTGTTATGTTGTTTCTATTGACTTCCACTTCTGTAATATCAGTTTGAAATAAAATTAAGGAGGAAGTGGATGTTTTCTTTTTAAATAAGGCTGCAAGACACAGGTGTGCATAATAAGTATCTCTACATTAAGCAACTAAAACATTTGCATTTTGGTGCTTTTAAGGACAGGTTAGCCTAGACTGGGGTGGTTCAGTGGTTTGGGTGTTACCCTGCAAACTGAGAGGTCACTGGTTTGATTCCCGGTCACGGCACATGCCTCAGTTACCAGCCAGGCCCCTGGTTGGGGGCATGCGAAAGGCAACCAATTGATGCTTCTTTCACATATCGATGTTTCTCTCCTTCTCTTCTCTCTTGCTTCCCTTCTCTCTAAAAATAAATAAATAAAATCTTTAAAAAAAAAAGGACAGGTTGACATGTGGCTGGCATAATTGCATAGAGAGAAATAATTTAGGCTTTTCTTTCTTCACAAAAGGAAGTAGGAAAAGCTATATGAGATGCTGATTATCATATTTTGAGCTGGCTGAAGTGCAGATCACTTTGAGGTCTGTTCTGTACATCTTTCGTTCTGAAGGTCAAGATTTTATATTAGTCAAGAGGTATCTTAAAGCTAAATAAGGGAAACACTGATGGCTGATAAAGGGAAAGGAAATATGTAAACTCATAAAAAAATAAAGGAACAGTTTTATGTGCTGCAAAAACTGACAAAAAACAGAACCTGGGCTATCTTTTCCCCTTCTATTTTTACTCATGATTCACTTTTTTTTTAAGTCATGGAGCTGCGTATCATACTTGACTCATAATCATAAGGGAGATAATTACGCTCTCTGCCTGTATTACATGGCCATCGTACTATTAGAAGAGCCTGGACCTCTTCTCGATCACGTCAACAGTTACGAATTCATTACATGGACACAGGGCCTCATGCCCTGCACAGGATGCCTGGGTCCCAAACGCTGTTCAAGGATACATTCTCTCACTCCATAGAATCAACTAGGTCATCTTTTAAAAAAATTAAAAATAAAAATACAAAATAAAAAAAAGAATGTGAATCAACGAACTCGATTTGAAAAAAGGGCTTAGCCCTGGTTAGTGTGGCTCCGTGGACTGACTGCCGGTCTGTGAACCAAAAAGTCTCTGGTTCGATTCCCAATCAAGGCACATGCCTGGGTTGCAGGCCAGGTCCCCAGCTGGGGGCCGGCAAGAGGCAGTCAATATCTCTCGCACATCAACGTTTCTCTCCCTCTCTTTCTCCTTCCCTACCCCCTCACTCTAAATATAAATAAATAAAATCTAAAAAAAGAAAAAAACGTTTGTGAAAACAGGGCTTAATTCTCTTTGACTTGGCCTGTCCTTAACTCTAACACAAAAATTAGGAGTCAAAGTGAAGAAGCAGGAGTATTTGTTCTAAGAACTCTAACGCCAGTTACCTCAGTTCCGCTCCTTACATCCTTCCACCCTGTGATTCAGTACAAAGATTACACAGAAACACCAGTGCCATCCTGGAGCATTTAAGGAGGGCTGAGAGGTATGTTTACCAGCCTATTTTCATCTATACCAAAAAAAAAAAAATGCACCTAGTCCCCTATTCCAAAATAACAATAAACAGTAACCGTGAACTTCTGTAAGTACAAATATTTTAAGGAACCATGAGACCAAAATAAGGACTTACTCAACCTTCGTTCTCAGAATGCTCTGCAAGAGAAGTCCCTTTCCATCTGGCCCATCTCGCAAGAATGTTGTTTCCTTTCGTCAAAAAGAGACACCGTTACCCTGGCCTGTGTGGCTCAGTGGGTTGAGCACAGGGCTGCAAACTGAAAGGTCTCCAGTTGGATTCCTGGACAGGTCACATCCCTGGGCTGCGACCCCTGTCCCCTGTCAGGGCGTGTGCAAGAGGCAGCTGATCAATATTTCTCTCACACCTCAATGTTTCTCTCCCTCTCTTTTCCCCTAAGGGCCAAGGGGCAGGGGGACACTGGCCACAAATACTGACTGAACTATATCAACAACAAACTTTGCAGAGAATTAAGGAGGAACTTGGAAATAAAAAAGATGCCCTGGCTGGTGTGGCTCAGTGGACTGGATGACGGCCTGCAAACCAAAAGATTGCTGGTTCGATTCTCTGTTAGGGCACATGCCTGAGTTGTGAGCCAGGCCCCCAGTTGAGGGCATGTGAGGGGCAATCCAATCAATGTTTTCCTCGCACATCAATGTTTCTCTCCCTCTCTGTCTCCCTCTCTTCCCGTCTCTCTCAAAATAAATAAATAAAATCTTAAAAAATAAAAAAAGAAACTTCCCAAAGTGTATGAAAACACCAGAAGTGCAATTCCTGTGGAAAGATGGCCAAAGACCTAGAGAGAGAATTGGAAAGAAACACTTCATTCTATCAGAGGTGGATTATGTCCCATGAGCGAAAAAGCTCAACAAAGTTGATTGGCATATCTGCCCACTGAGAGAAACCTCAATGAGCTAAGGAAAAAAAAAAGGGGGGGGTCACATGAGACAAATATTGGTTAAATGGAGTTTAAATTCCAAGCTTTCCTGCAGAGGCCTGAGAGGGTCCGTGTGTCTCTCTCCCTCCAGGAAAACAGGTTAAACTGTGAGGGCTGAGGGACCCGGGGTCACGTTTTGTTTTGATTGAGCTTCCCCAGCAGCAGCCCCCTGAACATCCACAACCACAGGAAAATATGTGCCTATGTTCTCTCTCTCTCTCTGAAAGTAATTTTGATTAATCTGTTTTTAGTTAATGACTATTTAACTGATGCTACATTTGCTCTTATTATAATTCCTAAGATTGTGTTTAATATAATGCTTACAAGCATATTATTTGTTTCACTGGACTCTAGAATTGGACAGTATAATTACTGTGCTTTGACTGAATAAAAGATCCACTATTACTTAAACCATTGAGGTTTGACATGAAACAGTATAGGAACACATTGAACTGTTATTAAAATTTATAAAAATAACAGTATTTATATCAATGAAGTTTGGTTTTAAAAACAATGCAGCCTTGGTTGGTGGGGCTCAGTGGAATGAGGGCCAGCCTGTGAATCTAAAGTTGCCAGTTCGATTCCCACTCAGGGCTCATGCCTGGGCTGCAGGCCAGGTCCCCAGGTGGGAGTGTGCGAGAGGCAACAATGGATGTTTCTTTCTCTTGCACATCGATGTTTCTCTCCCTCTTTTTCTCCCTCCCTGTCCCACTCTCTAAGAATAAATAAAATATTTTTTAAAATAAAATAAAATAAAATGTAAAATAGCAACAACCAAAAACTAAGCACCACCACCAACTAAACTTAGTAATATTTTTATTAGTTTAGCCCTAAATTCATAAATTAACTTAGGGGAAAAGGCATCATGTAATTATTTGTTTTTTGTTAACTAAATGCTCCCATGAGAGACTAGTATAAAAGTGTGGTACATATTGCTGGATCTCCAAGTGGGAAGCCCCACTCTTTCTGGAGAATCTTGAGTTTCACATAGAGGGTAATGTCTCTTATGCCAGTATCCTGAGGAAGGGGCCTGGGTGCCTGTCTACTGAGAAATGAGTGAAAGACCCCTAATGGGCAGCATCACAAGAGGACTAGTTGGGTCAAGTTCTCTAGAGAGTAAATTCCTGAATGGTGGGTCCTTAGATAGCACCTTACTCACAGAGGAGGGTCTGGTGCCAAGAAAAAAGAAATCAAGCAAGGTAATTAAGCATCTGCACCTGCGCTGGTCCTACAACGCTAAGGCACAGAGATCCCGGGACTGGGAACTGGAACAGGGACTGGGAACTGGAACAGGGACTGGGAACAAGCCAAGGCAAGGTCAGCAGTTAAACCTGAAAAGGGTGACTATCTTTTAATTTCATATATTTTGTGGTAAATTCCCCTTTTTTCTCCCCCTCTGTACTCAAGGTTCTAAATAGCCTTAAGAGGGCTCAGGGGAAAGGCCAAAGGAAGTGTGTGACTGGTGTCTATTCGTGAAGGGGGGCTTTAGAGCAGAGGCGGCAATGTGATGAACGCTTCATCGATCCGGAAGAAGCAACTGAAAGTGGGAGAGAGAAGCAGGACACGGGGGCTACTGGGGCAGCTTTTCATCTCTACCTGTGAATCCTCCTTCCTGAATTCATATTTTGGAGGTTCTCCGTTTTGACCAATAAGGAAAACAGAACTACTTACACTCTGCGGATCAACTCAAGATCTCTCACAATAGCTTTACAGGGGCTACTCCATTTGCAAAACATCATTTTGTGAAAATCTTGCCCAGCCACTTTCCCCATCCTATTCTGACTCCCATAGCATTCTGTTGTTCTCCTGTGACACTCATCTATAGTTACTCTGTTATTGGGTTTTATTTTTGTTTTTATTTTTGTGACCTTTAGGTAACAACTACTAATTTAGTATACTTAAAAAAAGAAAAGCTAATGTATTTGTCTTACGTGAACTTGAGATTCGAATCACTTATTACTCAGAAAATCATCCAAAGGTAATTGAAATATCTTACACAGAAAGTTGGGGGAAGAGTGCCCTTAATGTTCCTTGTCTTGGGCTAGCCCATGATATTTTGGCTCTAGCCAATTTCCTCTGCACAAAGACTCTGCTTAAAGCATTTATGAATAAGCTAGAGGAGTGGCAGCTAAGGCATGGCTTCTCTGAAAAGGGGAGGGAGGAAATAAAAAATAGCTGCTTTCATTGGGAGCAGGAAGGAGATTATTTCATTAGGAGCTAAACAGCGAGACTATCTCAGTACAAACAATTGTTTGGTTTGAAGGCTCCATGTGGCCAATTACTCCAGCAAAGGCTCAGCTGGAATGGAACCTGGACCTTGCCAGGACGGAGGGGTAGGGACTGCCACAGGCTCAAGTGTCAGCTTCATCACATCGTGGCTTTGGGGGCCCGGGTTATGCAGCAAGGATGCTCACAGAACTCTACCCCAATCAGTAAACAGCACCACTCTGTACCCAACCAGCCAATCATGTAAATTTAAAAGAGATGAAGGAAAGATGGCATTGGGGCAAATGCAAAGTTATTCAACCTCAAACTGACATTTTATAGCAAACGTAACAAGTACAAAAATTAGATCTCACAAGAGAGTTAATACACTTCAATCACTATCTCAACAGCTAACTGCAGGCGCGGCAAGGAAGTGTGCAGGGAGCAGCCGCTGAGCTAGCAGCCAGACAATCGTTTCAAAGTCTGCAGGTAGACCTGATCATTTCAAAGCTTGACATGAACATTAAACGAATTTCCCCATCAATCATGGTCTCACTTCAGGTAACAAGTGCTAAATCTAACTAACTTGGTTCTCTAGAAGTCACTTTCTTCACTCCCTGGGGACATTTAGTTCTCAACACTTTTAACATTACTTCAAGTTAAAGCCTTAACTTCCTCTTTGCAATAATCAGCATCTACTCCTATTCTGAAAAAAAATAATGAAGATGCAATGTGAGCCTGCCCACTTGGTGTTTGCATATCTTTAAAAGAAGCTACTGACCAATGAGAGTGCTCTTCATTCCCCAACCCTAAATAGGTAATAAGCAAAAGAGGAACAATGTAAGGATGGATATTAAAAATAGCCCACATTCAAACAGTGCTGCTCTCTTCCCTCTAGAGCAGTGATATTCAACTCAAGCAATTTTCCCAAGGGGCAATGTCAATATCTGGAGACATTTTTAGTTGTCGCAACTGGGCAGGAGGTGGGGAGTGCTCCCGACATCGAGTGAGCAGAGGCCAGGGATGCTGCTAAATATCCTGCAATGTGCAGGGCAGCCCCACAAGAAAGAAGTATCTAAAATGTCAAGAGGACCCAGCAGTTTTCATTCCCAGGAATATATCCGAAGGAACCCAAAACACCAATTTGAAAGAACATATGCCCCCCTATGTTCATTGCAGCATTATTTACAATAGCCAAGATATAGAAGCAGTCCAAGTGCCCATCAGTAGATGAGTGGATTAAAAAAAGCTGTGGTACATTTACACAATGGAATACTATTTGGCCATAACAAAGAAGAAAATCTTATCCTTTGTGACAGCATGGGTGGACCTGGAAAGCATTAAGCTAAATGATATAAGCCAGTCAGAGAAAGACAAGTACCATATGATTCCACTTGTATGTGGAATCTAATGAACAAAATAAACTGCCAAAAAAACAGGAATAAACCCATCAATACAAAGAACAGACTGACAGCTGTCAGAGGGGAGGGGACTTGGGGGGCCAGGTGAAAAAAGTGAAAAGATTAAGGAAAGAAAAAGATATCATAGACACAGACTACAGTATGGTGATTACCAGAGGGGAAGGGGATGGGGGAGGTAGAAGAGGGTAAAAGGGGATAAATGGTGATGGAAGGAGACAGGACTTGGGGTGGTGTACACCCAATACAATATACAGATGATGTAGTATAAAACTGTATACCTGAAACCTATATAATTTTATTAAACAGCATCATCCCAATTACTTCAACAAAAATTTCTTTAAATCTTTAAAAACTTAAAAAATGGACTTCTCTTTGGCCAGTGCCATTAATGTTATATTCTATGCAGCATAATAAAGATCTTCGTATCAGGAATTTAAAAAAAAAAAACGTCAAGAGTGGTGAGGTTGAGAAGCCTGGCTCCAGAGGAACCATTTATGAGCCACTGAGTTGGGAGCATGTGAGATATAAGAATGTGCCAGTTCCGTGGAAAAGTCTCCTCTCTTCTTCTGTAACAAACAATTTAGAGTATAGAATTCCAATGTTGTAAAGAACCTTAAGGGTTATCTATTCCAAGCACAGTTGGAGAAACTAAAGCCCAGACAGGTCAAGTCAGTTATCCAAGTTCATAGAAACACTCGTCAGCTGGGCTGGAGCGAGAATCATCTGTATATTCCCCAAATGTGTGTTACACATACTAGGTGATGAGTAATGGTCACTAAATTGATACGCTGTTCTTTCAGTGTTCTTTTCTATTACAATACGCAACTCGCTCTCCGCTGCTAAGAAGCCCAACATCTGAGGTTGTGAATGAAGGCTTATCCACACCACTCCCAATCCACATTCCTCTTCCTCAAAAGGAACCTAGAAGTGAAGAAGAGTGTAACACACCAGAGCTCAAGAACAAGTGGCCAGGTAGAAAATGTCTGTCAGTTGTTTGAGGGGAAGCTCAAGCCTTTTACCCAGGCGGGTGGCTTTACACAAAACTTTCGGAGTCAGCAAATGACCCCTTGTGCAAGACCCCGAACATGTGCACTTCCCTCCACGGTGGCTGAGGGAGCTTTCCTAGCAGGTCGGAGGAGCCCCAGCCGACAGCAAACACACAGGAAATCAGTGCCGGGTTAACTGGATCGCAGCAGTATCCAAACAAGCTAGAGAACTTCATTTCTAAATAAACAGCAAAACAGAGATGAATTTTGGGATCAAAGTACAGATGACTAATCCAGTGGCGTGCTGAACGTTAGTCATCAAAACAGCCCTGGCTAAAGGGAGGACAGCAAAAGGGAGAGATCTGCCCTTTCAAAAAGAAAACATTCCCTACAGTGTTTCAAAACCTAGGTGTTTCAAAATTGGGTATGATGACGTCCAGGTCAGAAAGTGTGGTGCAAGTGGGTAGGGCGAAGATGCCAGTCATGTAAACAGAAAGGGCCTGTAAAGGGAACATTATATAGATAAACCTAAGGCAGGCCTCTGGTAAAAAAAAAAAAAAAAAAAAAAAAAAAAAAAATATATATATATATATATATATATATATATATATATATATATATATATATAATAGTTTCAAAAGAGACATAGCAATGTTCTTCAGATTAAACAAACCTGTTCCAGTGGGAGCAAGGACAGCTTCCAAAGCTGCTGCAAGGTTATCATTAATGTCTACGGCATTGGAGAGCAGTGTCTAAATATTTCCTCCCATCCCACAAAAAGGCTACGGGACTGCTATTGCAGCCTCCCGTCTCACACCCCATGCTCCTTTTTCCCCAAGATGATGTGTCACACTACATACGCCCTCCTAGGGAGAGGGCAGATTACTAGCTTCATGGCCGGCTCCAGTTTTCAAGGGCACAGGAGCCAGAAGCACACAAAAGAAATGTCACAAAGAAGCGATTACCATAAAGCAACCATGAGATTCATCTGCTCAGCTTCCTGGAATGTCACAGATTTTCAAATACCTGAGTTTACAGTATGTAGGTGACTTTCAAAAGACAAAACAAAATAAAACAAAAAATATATATATATATATAATCTGAACACACATTAATGGAATAATAGTTTATAATGGAGACATTAGATGCTATGGGCCAGACACTGTGCATTCCGTATACGGATAGAAATGAGACATACAAGGTCTGTCCAGAAGGTTTCCAGCCATGTAATATGAAAAATGGAGACATTTATTGAAGAAGACACAAGATACAAGAAACATTGTACATAGGACAATGATGCCTCAGTCCCCTTCAAAGTGGGCACCTTGGGACCTCACACTGTTCTCCCAATTGCCATCAGCTGTCTCGTAGTATTTTCCTGAATCTCATCAACGGTCTGAAATCTCTTCCCTTTCAAAAGTGATTTTAGTTTTGGGGAAAGCCAGAAGTCACAGGGCACCAAATCTGGGCTGTAGTGGGGCTGAGTCACCTGGGTGATTTGATGTTTTGCCAAAAAAACTGCAGGAGGCGTCATGCATGAGCGGGCACATTGTCGTGATGAAGCTGCCAATCACCAGTCGCCCATAGCTGTGGCCTCCTGAATCATCCCAATAGTTTCCACAGAGGAACGTTCAAGCTTAATGCAAAATGTGATGCAGATTTGGTGCTCTACTCAATCGTTTTGAAGCAACAGCCACATAGTACACACGCTCACTCATCAGCGTATACTGCCCCCACTGACTAATACACTAATGTCGTCATTGTTCACACATGCACTGTCCACTCTCCTTGGCCGCCAGGTTACATCGATGTCGTGCAAACCATTCTCAGTATATTAACAATGGCTGGACCTTTTCCAGACAGACCTCATAGTTCCTGCCTTCATGCAATTTACAGTCTAAAGAAAAGCCTCGAAAAAATGCCCAGTCATGTCCAGTCGGTCTGGCTCAGTGATTAGAGCATCATCCCTGTAACCTAAGGGTTTGGGGGCTCAATTCGTGGTGGGGGCACATGCCTACGTTGAGTGTTCATCTCCATCCGGTTGCCTTCCTATGAACCCAGACCTGGGGTCCCGGTGCAGATCCCAGGCCTGCGTTCATAGGAAGGCAACCAATCAATGCTTCTCCTGCATGGATGTCTCTCTCCCTACCTCTCTCTCTTTCTAAAAAAGCAAATGAAAATGTCCTCGGGTGAGGGTTAAAATTAAAAAAATAAAAATGCAGTCACTATTATCACCTTTCTATCAATGTAGGGCCTCTAACCCACTTTCTCGGGGAGCTGGGTTTAAGTGTAGGAGGCTATATGAGCCATCTAAGACGCTAATCGATGGTGCAACAATATCTCCACATACCAAGTGTACAATGCGGAAGACGACGCGAGACATAAGAATGTACCTTGGCCCATCCTGCCGTGATCATGTCCCTTTGAGCCGTTCCTTACAGTCAAGACAGGACCCTCCCCTGCTCGCCACTCCTTGCCTCCACGGATGTCCACTGAAGCAAAGCAGTTCAGAATGAGCCCCTTCCCCAGCAAGGCCATCTCCACATGGGCTCAGCCCAGAGGACTCCCTGACAACACTTTCCGATTAGAGGGCCCACATGACTACTTGACTCTGAACAATCATCAGTCTAACAGCAACACAAAAATTTACATTGTGCCATTACTTATAATACTGAAAAACTAAAAACCCGGATGTCCAACAACTGGCAAGTGTTAAATAAT
Organism: Mormoops blainvillei; assembly: GCA_004026545.1. Lineage (NCBI taxonomy): Eukaryota > Metazoa > Chordata > Mammalia > Chiroptera > Mormoopidae > Mormoops > Mormoops blainvillei. The sequence goes on from PVJD01006342.1 coordinate 84,140, forward strand.
GACATATTCAAACACTACACAATCAGAATACAATAAAAGTATTTAGGTGTTTTTTAAAATGTCATGAAAAATGCTTAAGATAAATATTAAGGAAAATAATTACATAAAATTATTATGGTATAAGCTCAAGTAAAAATGGGAGAAATGGAGTATGGACAATATCCTGTACATCATTATATTTCATTCTCCTCAATGATTGTTATCACAAATATGAATAACTTTCATAATCAGAAAAATAATGTTTGTGGTTTGTAAAGAAATTGCATTTAATGATGCTTAGCTAATAAGTACAAAGATTCTCCTACCTCACCACCCCCCAAAATCCCACAAGACAAAAAACAACTGCTCCGCGAGCCTGTTCCGATGGTACCAATTCTCTTACCCCCACCCCTGCAAACCCATAAGAAGTCTAATGAAACTGAGCCCTATTTTTCCTCTGCCCACAATATGGGCCCTTGATTTGTTTTGAGTCACTTCTGTCAGGCCGCTTCTGTTCACAGACTAGGCTCAGAACCAAGTCAGAATGCTCAGAGGGGTTGATTTGGAGTCTTCCTGATTCCAATGTTGTATTTAATTTAATGACTCTTTCTCTCACATATAAGCTGGGAACATTATTATAGTCACTCTAAGAAAGGCCTTTTCTCAAAATTCTCCTTGGTCTGAAGCAGTTCCTCTGACCAAACTCCTCCTGCCTACCTTCAGAGAGACAAAGTCGCCAGTTCCAAGCGGCTATTCTTTCAGTAAAAATGCTTTCGACATAGCAAAAGAGCCTGAATCTTTTCATTCTTTCTTTCCCAAATCAGCTGTCACACTTAAATCGCTTTCCATTAGCCCTGCTGTTTACAGCTATTTTGAACAAAAGCATCATGGTAAGAACAGGGAGTTTCCTTCCTATTTCTCACTAGAGGGCTTGTGCTAGTTATAACCCTAGTGGTGAAGTATCAACAAGAAAGGGACCCCCGCACCCCTTCCCCCATGAGCTTTATACTGCAGCAAATGAAGCTCCCAGCTCGCATAGAAAATTGTTAGAAGTTAGTTTTTGAAGGCACAGAACAGCCATCTAAACAATATTAAAACAACTTTTAACTCACAGCTTGAAACCCTGGAGAACTTATTTCTAAATCCCCACACTGTGGACTCCTATTAAGACAAGAAAAGAGGAAGAAGTTAAACAACAACATTTACTTCATGTGCACTCAGGAAGCAACACTGTAGGATTAACATGTAAACGCACATCTATGGATGTAAGCTCTGTGGAAGAAACCTGGGCACTTACGGTCTTCCCATCACTAGCAACTACTACAAAAGACTTCATGGCTATTTGAGAACAGAAAAAGAAAAGGTATTCTATTCTCTCAAATCCCTATGCTAGAGAACAGGCTTATCAGCTACAGCTAAGAGTAGGTCTCTCTTCCTCCTACATTTGCTTTACTATTTTCAATACGTCATAAAATTAGAATGTTGCACATTTGTTTTTTGGTTCAGGAGAAATGACATAAAGCCTGAAGAATCCAGTCTTCACTGCTTTGGAGTAAGAAATTTCTTTTTGAAAATTTTGATTTGAAGTAAAAAACAAAAAAAAAATCAATATAGCATTCTTCAAGTGGGCTTCTGAAACCCAGTACTTCCTCAAAAGCCATATTCTATATGCATTTAAAAGCAAACCAGATTACCCACAGGAAATATACACAGAGGGGTGGGGGAAAGGGCAATGTTCAACAAAAATGGTCAGAAAACTACTTAACATTACTTGAAAATGAAAAAAACAAACAAAAAAAATACAACCCTGCAATAATAAAATTCTATTACTACCCAGTGATAGGTTATTTACAAAGGTGGGATTTCAGGGCAAGCTTCAGCCACACATGAGGGAAGATGGGGGTAAGGGGAACGTTGGACAAAATAAGACAACCACCAGGGCAACCTTACGCTGATGGGTGGCCAGAGCTGAAGGCAGATTTGACTCATCTCTGGGGCTTTCCACTGGGGAGGGACCTGCAGTGCAGCCATCAATGGACCAGCATCCATAAAGCCTGTGGGGAAATACAGGATCCAGAAGAGTGGGGTAGGGAAGGAGAAAGTTTGGAAAACGGAAGAGTCAAATACAGTAGCGAAATAGTATACTTATTAAAACTCTTAAGATGAAACGAAGTGGCTGAAAAGAGATGGGACTCTGGAAAGCAGTTCAATATGCTTTTTATATACCAATTACATTTAATTACATGTGGAATTCTAGTTATACCTCCTAAGAGGAAATTAATTTTTGGACAAAAGAAAAAAACAATGAAACTGATGCAATTTTACTCAAACAATGAGGGTCCCTTATCCATAGCCTCTATGGAAAAACAGACGAAAAGCAAACAAACACTCCACTGGAAACCTTTGCTGGTGGCCTAGTTCCCCCAATTCCATTAACATAGCAGAGGCCCAAAGGCAGTTGACCTGATTGACAAAAAAAGCACTTCTAGAAAGCGCTGAACTTTTATCACGGAACTCATTAAACACTTTATAATCAAGGAGAAAAAAAAAACTAGTAGCAATAATTTGGGAAGTTTTGCCTTTAAATGGAGCAGCAGAAACTTTCCTTACAAGACAAAATGCTTTTCAGGTCCTGTATAAAAGAAAGTATGGACAGATCCAGTGATCTCCCCTCCCTCCCCCAGTGCTAACCCATCTGAAGATGTGGAGGGTAAAAAGAGATAAACCAGTAAGACCACTTAAAATATGTGGCACAAAGAAAATCAGTTCCACAGCAATTATCTTAATTATCAAAGAAAGACTGATCTGCATGTGTTACTGACTCAAGTCTTTCAGTTGTAAATAGGACAAACTCAATGTACATACATCCTGCTTAAGGCTTCCGGGAACTGACACAGTGGGAACTTACTTTCTGAGTAACCAAATAATAAATCCTGCCCGGCAGCGACCAACAGTCAAATCAGATTCGACAGAAGCCAATTTTTGTAGTCATGCATCCTACTTATATATGCAATGACTGAGTCGTTACATTACTTCCTGAGAGTAATTATTGTTTCAGCAACAGCCAAGATCCTTTAGAAGTACACAAGGCTGTATCTACCTGAAAACCCTTCTTACCTCTTGTCCAGAATAACTCAATTATTTATTTATAAGGAGGAAGAATACAACCTGGAGATTTTTTTTTAAGTGCTTTTGCTTGTTTCAACTCAGATCCTACCCTTGCTCCGCTCTATCACAGGGAACTACATTTCCCTTGCCAACCGATTTCTGGGTAAGTTCCATCAATGGTTGGTGCTGATAAGGATAAGAAACAGGAGGACAGGGGAAGCCAGGGTAATGCCCTCTCTCTTACTTGATCTGGGTTCCAGCTGCCATCAGACAGCTCTTCTTTCCAGGCTTCTAGCTCACACCAGATGGCTCAGGCTTCTGGCCTTTGGTGACACCAGCACCTTCTAATTTCCTTAGGGGGATAGTAGCTCCCAGGTGTTGCTAATCTCTGGGTGGCCTCACAAGCCCATCTAGCTTCTCAGCTCTTGTATCATCTGTGCAACTTATTCCGTATTTTAAATTCCCTCTGCTTGTACCACCTACAGTGGTTTGTTTTCTTGATGGGTCCCTAACTTTAAAAAATATTTTAAAACTTAGTTTTCCTAAAAATTAAATATTCAAATAATCTGTAAAAGATTTCTTCTAATAAGAAACCAAGGATTTAAGGGTGACAAAAATCAATCCATTCATTCAAATAAATATTTACCGAGAGCCTGATCCGAGCCGAGCACTATTGTAATTGCTGGGAATACTACAGTGAACAAAACAGGTGCCAAACTCCCGCCCCCAGGGAGCTTACATTCTAGCAGACATGTTAACTGTGGCAAATGACAATGTTAAAAAATGGCCCAATATAGAAATATATCTTTAACAATAGAGGGATTTCGCAGAAGCGAATTCACTTTAAGGGGTTCTACTCTACACAGACTTGGTCCTACCTTTTCAATGTGGTAGCTGAACTGTCACATTCCAGAGGCCAAAACAGAACTTCTTCAAAGTTAGAATCTACTTAGACTGGCCACTTGTGCTCAAACAGAAGTACAACTGTGATAAGGACGTAAGCAGACACAATAATACAAGTCAGGCATTGAGTGCTTAGAATGTAAAACTTAAGTGTCTTTCATGCAGATTCCTGCTTGGCCTCTTTTTCATGGGATATATTATTCGGAGGAATTGAGTCTGAGACTGTTTAATAAGTCATTTTATTCCTTGTCTATGGCACAGGTAAATTCCATCAATGTAACATATGGTACAAAGCCAACTGCAATGCACATAATGAGTAAAGTGTTGCAGTTACCAATTGCATGACATTATTTCCAAGATGGAATTTGCAGGCAAAAGAATGGAAATGGACAATGACTCATGTGGTGAACAGTTATTTAGACAACTGTGCCCAAGAAAGCTGCCACCTACATACCACAATGACATCAGATGAAAAATGCAGAAAGCAGTTTTCTGATTTATTTGAAAGAAATAGATTTGTTGAAAAGTGCACTGAGAGATCAGACTGCACTACCTGTTCATATATCCTAAGCACTGAGTAACCACAAGCACACATCAAATATTCAGTACTCTTGGACTGCTTGAGTATAAAGGCATGTTCAGCCTTTAAAACCAACGTCATCAACTCCAGAAATGACATAACATTTATTGCTGTCATTTCACTAGACTTTTTGAAGATTAATTTAATGTATTCGTGAAAGTGCACCTCCATGGAGATCTTGCGGGCACAGTACTCAGGCCTTTCTTGTTACCCAGCAATTAGAAAACATTTCTGCAACACTTATGCTTCCATTTGAGTAGCAGGCAGGCTTCCAGTAGTACGGGAGTCTAAAGCATATTCGCAACCTTGGCACCACACAGCAAGCCAACTATAGAGCTAGGATTGTAACCTTATTGGCCCCTGCCTACCTTGTCCCTTGCCACTACCCATCATGCAGTCAAAATATACTAAAGATTCCCCTAATGCACACATACACATGATACAGCACACCTGGCAGCCCTTACACATTGTTTCTTCTGCCCAGAATTCGAAGTCCTCTAAATTCACCTGGCAAAGTCATACTCATCATTCAAGATACAGCCTACACATCTCTTTGAAGCCACAACTTCCCGAGGCCAACTTGTCTGCTTTCTTCACTGCTTTCATTTCTCCCTGTACACGATGCCATAATGTGAATTACCACACTGTATCACTTAGGTGTTTACACCTCTGCTTCCCCATTAGACTGTAAAGCTCTAGAGACCTAAGACCCTGGCTTTTCATCTACATATCCTGGTACAATGTCTGACACAAGTTGGTGCTTAAGAAATATTTTCTGAATGAACATATGTAGTGTGGGACTGCAGGCTTGCAAAGAGTTCCCCCTAAAAGTTATGGCATTTTGTAATCTCTGTCCCACTGCCACAGGTTATTTCAAGTACAAGGAGAACGAATAGGAAAGTATCTCCCAGGGAACAGGTTTAACAAGTTGATATTAAAAGACAATCTAATAGGGAATTGGGCAAATTACTTTCAGTAAAACTGTGTCAAGCTAACCACAACTTCAGAATTCAGGTGTATTCACTGTAAAAACTGAGAAAGTTATTTGCTTGGCTGGAGAAGGCTGTTGGGCTAGAGACAGAAGCAAAACTCTTTCTGTTGTGTAGATTTGATGGAGTTTTTTAAACCTCTCAAAAGGTGCCATAGATACAGCTAAAATAATTAAAAATTTATAGGAAAGTTCATGTTTTAAAAAATGATGTTTAACAAGCAATGATTTGGCTGCCAACAGAAAATAAATGTAAAGCAAAGCTAGATCAGTTTACCAGAGTTCAAATTTAGGACTACTATTAGGAAATCTCAGCACAAAGATTCCCTGGTCTAATCTTTCACACAAGGTTTAAAGAGTCGGGAAGCATACAGAGGCCGTCCTCAAGGGCTCATAAAGTACAACTGCAAAAACGCCAGAACCCCCAAGTATAGGAAATGGTTTTGGCTTAAAGACTAGGGAATTATCGCATGAGTCATCATAACTGAGGCTTCCAGGAATTAGAGTTTTTAAGGGTATAAAGTCAGCAAGGGAAATGAATAAAATTAAGATAAAATAAATAAGATCAGCAATGGTAATAATAAATAATGCTTACATCTATGTAACACTTTTGTTTACAAAGCACTTTTATTTTTAAAGAAGGAACTTAAACCGAGAATGTTAGTTGGCGTGCTGAAGGTCACAAAGCTAAAATAAGCAGAGTAAAGGAGTGTAACTGCGTATTTCGATATCAAGTCTACAGCCCCTTCCACTCCTCTGCTTCTTGGCCTCCTGTAAGGTGGGCTTCTTTGTGATCTGGATGGGCCTAGGACACTTTCTAAGATGCCTTTAATGAGATCAGATGTTTCCAAATCACTTAAGTATATCTTTCAACTTAAGCGAGATAACCCAGGTACAGCCTTAGAAAATACCTTGAAAGAATGAAGAAGCCCCTCGATGTTGCAAATCTTCAGGTTCTCCACGTTATACTATTGATTGAAAAATGCTAGGTGCCATGAAGGGTGGTTATTCCTACTGTTTGCACAAAAGCGCTGCATAGGAATATATTTCAATGTAGTTGTTCGTCTATGCATAGACCATCTCTTAAAAGACACCTAAGATATTACCAATAGTGGTTACTTCCAGGAAGGGAAAATGGTGGCTAAGGAGTCGCGGGCAGGAGCACAGCTTTTCACTGCTCACATTCCCTTTTAAACCTTTTGAATTTGGAACCACGTGCAAGTGCTACCTTTTTCAAAAGGTAAATTTAAATTTAAGAATACATAATGGCAATTAAAACAGAGACAAGGGTTAGGTGATTCAAGGCAAGATATTTCAGAGACAGGATATAGCAGAAGAGAAAAGTCAAAAAGTATTACAAAGTTTCTGTCAGGCTCCAGAATTCCATGTGGTATTTCAAAGTCTGAAGGAAATATTCCTCAAGACCATCTCTTTTTTTTGTTTTATTTCTTTCTTTCCCTCTTCTTTCCTTTTTTAAATCATTGTTGGTTTCTTCCCTTTTTTTCTTTTTTACTTTCTTTTCTTTCATTTTAATTCTTTGCTCATTACACAGCCCTCAATTTTTTACGAACCTTGATACTGAGAAAGGAGTGTCCCAATAGTGGACACAAGTATTCAGGTCATCAGAAAGGTTGATCCTTCCATGGTCAACAAGATAGTGTCTCGTTTAAATTTGTCTCTAAAGAGGTTGATAAGAAGTTATTTCAGGCACACTGATAAAATATGGAACTGCAGAGCTAAGGACTAAACCTTGGACCAGTAAGACCCCACCAAAGGTCTATCAAAAAATGGGACCCAGCCTCAAGTAGGTCGAGTTACCATTGACAAACCTGGAATTTTCAGTATGTTTGTTCTATCATTACTGCTACTTAAATTAGTCCAAAAGTTTACCCTAAAGGTCGCAGTGACTTGAAGACTTGGGATGGTGAGGAAATTTGGGTCTAGATAGAGCAAGTCATAGAATTTTTTTTTAAAGCCAGTGCCAAATCAGCTTGCTCTCCCACACAGTAATCACTTCCAGGCCTTAGAGGTCCCAGAAACTGATGAGTCTGTGCTCCAGAGAATTTTTAAAAATCCAGGACCAACAAAACTTCTCCATAATGAGAATACATTCTTGTTCTCTATTCTAATGTTTAAATTATGTATTTAAAGATAATAACATCCTGCCCTGGTCAGGTAGCTCAGCTGGTTAGAGCGTCCTCCCTGTATGCCAAGGTTGCAGGTTCGATCCCTAGTCAGGGCACATACGGGACTGAACCAATGGACGCACAAATAAGGGGAACAACAAATCGATGTTTCTCTCTCTCCCTTCCTCTCTCTCTCTCTCCCTTCTTCTCTATATATAAAATCAATAAAAAATAAAGATAACAACGTTCTTAAATAAGTATAAGGTTTTAAAAAGAAGAGTCATCGCCAAAGAGTTATTTTTGTAACATTACAAAAATACCTGCTCATAGGTCTGCAGTCCAGGGCAAAATCCTCTAATTTAATATTAATGGATTAGCAATTACTCACCAGGTCGTCTACGATTAGCTCTCAATTTTCTGAGTAAGAAAAGGACATGAGACATAGAGATAAATAAACCCAAATCCAAGTCTCACTTCAGCCAACAGTTTTTTAAATCCTCCTCCCACTAAGAATATATTTTACCACAGCTAATAGACAACTTAATCTATTGATGTTTCCTTTCTCCATGATCTGACAGTTGTTCACATGATCATTATGACAACCACAATCAGGAAAAACGAGACAGAAAATGACTGAGAGGAGCTGAGAGGAGCAGGGGTCAAATAATTCATAAACTGGGTAAACTGAGGCCTCAACAAATGCCTTATTTCACTGAACTGAAAGATGACTGACATATTGTCACCTCAATTCTAATACAATGGCCAGGTCACTGAGGCCACAAAGCTAAAATGTAAAACTAATTTGTAAAAAGAAATTGCTTCAGGAACCAGGATTCTACCATCAACAGCAATTAATAAGGTTTACAAGCCTGCAGTTACTAGTTTTATTAAGAATTAACTACTGTTTCATTACCTGATCCCCAATAATACAATTGATAAAGAACAATGGAAAATTTGGAGGAAGAAGTGATGACTCAAACTCTCTTCCATATGCTGTATTTTATTGGAATATGAGTAAGTATAAGAGTGGTATGACAAATGGGGATATAGGGCTGGTACTAATCATCAAAATGGCATCTGACTCTCCAAATGTGGCATGCTCACTCCAGTGGGCTGCTTCACTGTGACTCAAGATCTGTCAACTGAGGACATATCGGAATTTGAGTAAAGCCAAGAGATACACTCCTAAATTTTAAACAGGATCTTTCTACAGATCTAGGACAAGATCTAGCAAGAGTCAACTTTAAGAAATTAACCTACTCAGCATTAATTTATTCTAAAGTACTTTTGAAAATGAGTTCTTGCTAATGCAAAAATTCAGCAAAGAAGTCTGGGGACCTGCTTTCCCAATGACACATGCCATTTGGTAGAGGGCACTAAAATATACTACCAGGAGTCTAGTAGCATCGATGTGTCATCCCCCTGTTCTCCTCACATAATCTTATTTTTCTAAAATAAAAGGTAATTAGTGAAACCATCAATTATGCATATACTTCCTTTCTCAATATTGATAAATACAAATACATTTGAATCTCTCTTGTATACTATATGCCCAATATGCTATATGGCAAATCCACTGCATTATTAACAGAAGTAAATTAACAACTCGCAAAATATAACTACCTCTTTCTCCCTAACCAAAGAAAAAAAAATTTCCCAATTCCTCCAATTAATTCAGATAGAAAATAAGGAAACAAATTATAAGCGTTTGAATCTATAAATTTCAAGTGCAAACATATCGCTAATGACCACACTTCCCTATCACACTGATTCTCATTGGATCAAACCGTGAGTCTTTAAGGGAACAGAAAACAAAGACTAAATGACTCTGCCAATTTATAATGATTACATTTCACCTTTAGAAGGGAATCGTCATGGAAGCAACAAATTCAATGCATCCTTTGCTTCCTTCTCTCCAGTATTAAACGGATCCTACACTACACTATGGCCACAGTCTGCTAGTTTCTGCCACCACACACACGTTAGGCCTCTAACATACTCCACAAGCCAGGGCTCACATTAGGCCTCTAACGTACTCCACAAGCCAGGCCTAGGCTGTCTAGAAATCCGCACTGTGTCACTGCATAAGGTAGTTTCCCACCGCACACATCCAAGAAGAAAGCCACCTAACCACTCTGTCAGATCTCAGCAAGTCTGTAAAATGACAGAAGGAGCTGCTAACCAAATGGCAAGCAGGAAAAATCACCACCTTTAAAAATCATTTAAGCACTTTTCCTCCCTATCATCATCACCTCACTTTCCTCCTCTCCCTCCTTCCCTCCCTCTCTCTTCCCCTCTCTCCCTCTCCCTCTGACACATCCACACACTCACTGCAGTTCACCCCCAGCTTCGCAAGCGGAAGGCTGGGAGCTCTAGGCTGCCTCTGGAATGACAGCTCAGAACATATTCAGAGCCCTGAAATACAGGGACACTCACCTGCACACACCACGCCACTTCCACCCCCACCACCACCCCCCAACACACACACACACACACTAGCCCCCGCAACCTGTCTCCATACCAGTCCTGGCACTGCAGAACACCTAGCTGGCTCAGCAGCAAGAGTAGCACGAGGTTACCATCTGGGATGATTTGGGCGGCCTAAGATCCAGAAATACCGTGCCCACACAGACCACCTCCCAGGCGCGGCCGGGAGGCTGAAGGACCTCCCGCCTGCCGGGGGTGGGGGTGGGGAGGATGCGCTACCTTTAGACTGGCAGTCCGCACAAAACTTGTTATCCTCCTCCAGCAGCAGGTTGGCCAGGACCGCCTGGTACCGATCCACGTCCTTCACCGACTTGCCCGTCATGGCCAGGGTGCCGGCGGGGGCAGAGGGCGACGCGCCCTCCTCGCCCCCAGAAACCTTTGCCTCGGTCTTGGGTGAGGACTCCCGCTCCCCCGCCCAGGGGCACCTCCTGAGCGGGGCAGAGCCCTCTCCTCCGGCCCCGCGCCCCTTCTCCGGTCAGCCGCGCCCGCCCCTCACTCTGCAGCCCCTCAGTGCGGCGCCCCCTGGCGGGCTTGGGGAAAGACTGGAGTCCAGAGAAAGCTGCCGGACCAGGGACCCTCAGCCCATGCAATGGCTGGTCTCGGGCCTGCTGGGTGCCAGACACAGAGACGACCACCCGGCCTCCCTGCCTGTCTGCTGGCTGTGCGTCCCGGGCCTCGGTTTCCCTGGCAGCTGCCGCCTGCTCCGCCACCACCCCTGCCGTCTACTTCCGGCAGCTCTTCCTCTCCACCTCCACCCAGCCCAGCCCGCGCATGCGCCCCGCCCCCACCACTTCGTACTGGGCTCTTCCCCGGGCTCCGCCTCTCAGAAACCAATCCGGGGAGAAGCGAGGGGCGGAGCTTGGGGGTGGGACGGAGGGAGGAGTGAGCACGCCCCCTGCGTGCCCTTGGAAAAGAATGAATGGAGCCTGGTAGAAAGGGAGTGGAGGGAGTGGGAGAAAATTAAGAAAAACAGCAATCAACATTTACTGAGCTCTTACTATGTGCCAGGCACTGTGCTAACCTCTTTACATGAATTATCGTAATATAATCCTCAAATCATCTCTATGAGTTAAATAATCATCCTTATGTAACCTGGAGGTTATGGATACCCCAAAGACCTCTGGCTTATTCTTTCCTTCAATAGCCAAATAAAATAACCAAATAACCCACAGTAAGGGAGACATCATATCCTTCCCAAGTTTTGAAAGGATCCTGGTTATCTCTCACGTGGAATGCCTGCTTCCACTGAATTCTGGGTTCCCCCTGTTCATTAGTTTTTCTCTTGTGATTTACTACCATCTTTGGTTTGTGTGTTTTTTGCCTGGCGCTTAGACACTTTCCTTTCTCATTCCTTAAATCCTCCCCAAGTAATCCAGTTTTGTGCAGCAGGCTTTTACTGAAGGTCATTTGGAGGGAGTGATATAGAGGGAAGAGGTGATTACAGCATAGCACAGATTAGGCAACTACTTAAAAGTGATTATTAAACACAATTGTCCAAAGCCACCCTTGCTACAGAGAATTTCTCAATGACTGTTCTTTCCTTTAGGGATCCACCTGCCATCTGGCAAATGTATTCATTCATTCACTCAGCAAATTGCTACTGAGCAATTTCTTAACTATCAGGCACTTACTGGGGGAGAGAAAACAACATGATCCAATCCACAGTTTTAAAAGATCACTGGCTGTCACGGGAAGCTGATAAAAGCAGATTGTCAGTTATCTTATCTCTGGCGGAAACCCTCTCCCCCATCTCTTTACTTTGCCCCCAAGACAAGGCTTCCCTCAAAACTTATCTCATCAGAAGAAAATTAAAATTTTCTATTACTTTATTAATCAAAATAATTTAATTCTTTGTTGAAACCTCTTCTCTTTTTGCTTTGCCTAAGAGGCTTGACTTTAATAAGCATTCAAGTCCTTTAAGGTATTTTTCCTAAACAGAATCTCAGCTCTTTGTCTAGAAGGAATTCTGTCATCCTTCTAAATTAATTATCTCAACCTGCCATCAGTTTGTAATAAATTTTGTTACTATAACTTAACTTTTCTTGCTTTAACATCTATTTTATAAATGAGCAAACTGAGTCTTAGAATAATAGAATCCATCTAGTGAACAGTAGAGTTGGGATTTTTTTTTAAGATTATTTATTTATTTTTAGAGAGAGGGGAAGGGAGGGAGAGCGGGAGAGAAAGATCAATGTGTGGTTGCCTCTCATGTGCCCCCTACTGGGGACATCACCTGCAACTCAGGCATGTGCCCTGACTGGGAATTGAACCAGCAACCCTTTGGTTGCAGACTGCCACTCAATCCACTGAGCCACACCAACCAGGGTTAGAGCTGAGATTTTTAACCTAGGTCTCTGTGATGCCAGCGATTCCAGCCTTACTACTGTCAGAGTTTTGCTTATGCTATCCTTTATAATTCTCAGAAAAATCCCTCAAGATAAGCATGAACATAACCATTTTTTAAGAAATGATGAAACAGAAGTTCAAGTTTACCCAGTTTGTTATAGTAATTGTGCCTTAGTTCAAATTCTCTATTTCTTCTTTTCACTATGCAAATAGGTTTCCTGCCTTAGTCTAACCCTAGTTAAGCTGATCCTTCACCCCACTCTTTGGAGAGAGTTTTCTAAATGGCAAATCTGACTGAATCACACTCTCCTGCTTTAAATCCTTTAGTTTTAAATCCTCTCCATCACCTGTGTCGGTGCTTCTCAAGTTTTCCCACAAATAAAGCCTGGTGGTGTAAAGCACACAGACTATGGGACCAGAATGACTGTATGACTTTGATCAGGTTGCTTAACCTCTCTGTGCACCAGTTATTTCATCTACAAAATGGGGACTGTGATGATACTAACAGTACCTATTTCATAGGATTGTTGTGAAGCTTAACTGAAATGATGCGTGTAATATATTTACAACAGTTCTTGCAGAGACTATTATAGTGAATAATAGACAATTAATGCTCTTCACTAAATATGCCTGGTTTTCTACCTTCTGGGAACATGGTAGGATTTTATTTCCTGACCCTCTTATAGTTAGTTGAGTGTAGTTGGTGAGTTGAGCAGAAGGAATATATGTCACTTCATGCCTGAAGCATTTATTTTCTGCCTTGAGACTCCTCTGATCCCTTTTCCTTCAGCCATGTCAACTACCAATGTTCAAGATGGCGACTGTCTTACTCAGTTCGCAATACCATGGACTGGGCAGCTTAAACACAACAGAAATGCATTTCTCCGAGCTCTGGAGACTGAGAACACCAAGGCGAAGCACCGACAGATCTCAGTATTTGGCATGGAGAGGGAGAAGACATAGAAAAAGACACCTGAATTCTCAGCTTCTATGGGAGGACATGAACAAGCAAAGCTGAAATTTGTAAATTTCAGGAAAAATAAGTAGAAGAGTTGAAAACAACTGTCTCAGAAGAGTACGTGTCAGAGTGATAGGTTTGGGGAGGGTATTGGCATTTGTCATGAGAAGCCTTGTACAATTAGACATTTAAAACTATATACATGTTTTAATTTGATTTTGTAAGAAAATTTAAATTAACCTAATATTTAAAAAACTCACCCTGACTAGTGTGGCTCAGTGGATTGAGCACCAGCCTGCGAACCAAAAGGTCACTCATTCAATTCCCAGTCAGGGCACATGCCTGCGTTGTGGGCCAGGTCCCTAGTTGGGGGCGTCCCATTAATGTTTCTCTCCCTCGATTTCTCCCCCCGTTCTCCTCTCTCTAAAAGAAAATAAATAAAATCTTTTAAAAACTCACAGTCTATATTTATATAGTAACTATATTTATATTTATATAGTATATATAAACACCCATAGGACTCTAAGACACGTTTCAAAACATTTCCTGTCGAGACAGTTTTTATTCCATGCTAAGTTAGCCTTGGGTGGACAGCTCTCTGGAATTTTCTCTTCTTCTGCCCTCCCACAAAGCCCAACTCTCTGTAAGTTTGGAGTGCTTTTGTATGAGGGTCTTAAGAAACCCAATTAATTGTAGCATAAACAAATAGGACTTTATTTTTCTTGCAGAACAAGAAATCCAGAAGCAAAGCAGTTATTTACATTGATTCAGCCACCTGGCAAAGCCATCAGCACCCAGACTCTATCATTTTGCTTTGCCACCATCAGCCTATTGAATTTTTATCCTCCTGCTCAGTGATTCTCAAAAGGTGGTCCTCAATCCAGCACCATCAGCATCACCTGGATAATTGGTAGCGGTACAAAATCTCAGGGCTGCTCCTGACCTAGGAATCAGAAACTCTGGGGATAGGGGTCAACAGTCTGTGTTTTGAGAAACCCTCTGGGTGATTCTGATTACACTCAAGTTTGAGAACCACTGCTCATGCTGTCACCTCATGGTCACAAAATAATTGCCACAGCTCCAAACATCACATCATCTTTGAAGACACGAAGAGGGGGAAAAGAGTGCCCCCAATCTTATTGTTCCTTTTATCAGGAAAGCAAACGTTTTCCCAGAAGCTCCCAGGAGACTTTCCCTTAAGATTTGTTGGCCAGAGCCAGGCTGCGTGGCTCAACCCCTAACTACAAAGGTGCTCAGGGAAAGCAGGCACCTGGCCCTCCACCCCCAGAGTCAGAGGCAGCAATAACGAAGGGGGCCGGGAATGGCCGAGGGCAGCCAGGCGGCAGTGTCTGCCAGGGGTCCATGGTGGGCAGGGCTACAGATAAATTATTCCTGACTCCATCCTGTGAAAGCAGCAGAAGATCTTGACATTCATCTGCATAAGCAGTCTTAGAACTTCCAAATTCCTCAAATGGGAGGATCTCCAAGATAGAAATCTCATTCTCAAAAGATTAAAAAACACCTGAAGAGGAATTTCATTCTTATTGATGTTATCTGCCTCTCATGGAATAGTAGTTCTGATCGTAATTCATAAGTTAAAAGGTTCCTTTTCTATCCAAAATGGCCAGGGCCAGGAACAAGGAGGAAAAGAAGACAAGAAATTTCAAACTGGCTGAAAGAAGCACCATTTTTACATTTTGACATGGGGATTTGACATTGTGGCTGTTTTCATACCATTGACCAAACAGCCTATCAAACAAAATGCCCTTTTTTGATACACATCGCAGAACAAAAGAAGTGCTTAAGTCCGCCTTAATGAAGTTAGTCAGTTTCCAGGCAATCAAGGAGGAGAAAATTCCAGGCAGAGAGATTAGTATGCATGAAATGCAGAAGTGAGAAAGGAGAACTGAAAACTGTTACACGCAAGGAGCACACAAAGCTCTTTGTGATCTGTGCCAAGGAGGTTGGATTCTACACTGTCCCTCACATCATTAACCTGGGTCCACAGATGGACTTTAGCATCTTGTCAACTTTCTGAAATTATATGACAAAATTCATGGGTGTGTGGGGCTGTGTACTTTCCTGAGGAGTGGGCCTTAGATTTGCAAAGGTGTGGGTAACCCAAACAAGTTGAAGAACCACTTCTTTGAGGAGTCAAGGAAGTAGTCATTAAATTTTTTATTCATCACGAGAATAAATTCAACAAGATTCTAGATCCGGGTTAACTAGGAAAGGACAGAGCTCAGACTGGAACCAGGTTTCAT
>PVJD01006343.1:0-99844 GCA_004026545.1 Mormoops blainvillei
TGACCCCTCCCCCCCACCCCGGTGCTCACCATGATCAGGGGCTTGGTAGTGTAGGGCCTAACATTTCATAGGCAACTGCTAATCAAGCCAATATGGCAGTCTCTGTTATCTTAGTTGAGTTCATCTAAACACCTTCGGGACTGGAAAAGAAACTCAGGATTTGTTAGCTGCTGTTATCTTTCAAACAGAACAAAGAAGGCGACATTCTTATTTCCTGGAAAGCAGTGTCATACCAAGAATTATTGTGGGGATTTGGAATCCCAAGTCAAGTGTTCCCTTGTATTTAGACTCTGAGAGACCCTCTTCCAAACGAGTCAATGTATTATTATCTGAATCTAGGGCTTTGGGCTCTTTGTTTTGCTCCAAACACCTCTGCTAGGTGGGCTCTGAACTGACCTTACAAAAGCAAATCCACCATAGCCTCCTGCCTTGGGGCTTCTCCATAGCAGGTGAGCGGGAGACGTGTGTGCTGGTCCCAAAAGTGTTGGGTGGTTAATGTCAGATAACTTACTCTCCTTTCCTTGTTAGTTTTTCCTCCCTTCCTTGTTTTTCAAGGCAAGGTAATGAGCCTTTAAAAAACGTAAGAATTCATATTCCACTATTAAGACCGGTATCTGCAGACACTAGGCTTAATGAGTTATTTTCATTTTTATCCTTCACCATTGGTGATGCTGAGCACAATAAAAATTGATCGCAGTCACTCATTGGGTTGAGGAGTCTGAGCTTACAAGCAAGCCGTCCAAACGTCCCTCGGCAAAAGGAAGAAGCGCAAGGAAGCAGGTAAATTACAGCACGTTGTGATACATTTCACAAGAGTGGTGAAATAAAATATTGTGGAAACAGAAAAGATAGGCAGAATAACTTCCCTGGAGGAGGGTTATTTCTTTGGAGAAGCTGTCCCAATTCTCTTGACCTTATGAGAAACGTAGCTCTGTGGGAGCAGGAAGCTTGTCTGTTTTGTTCTCATCAGTACACCTGGCAGCTAGAATCATACCTACCTTGGGGTAAAGCACTCAAATATTTGTGGCCTGAGTCACGACTAATAAATACAGAGCAATTACCGTGAGCCGGACATTATGCTAAGTGCTTTTTCTTGCATTATGTTATTTAATCCTCCTGGGAGCCTCAGGAGTTTTTGCAGGAGAGACCCAAGATGTAGAGAAGTTAAGACATTCACCGTGGTTTCTGGTTAGAGACAGGGCTGACAATGACCCCACCTTTCTCGTGGTCCACCCTCATGCCCTCACCGCTAGGCCAGGCTTACTCGATAAATAGAATTGTGACTGTTTTGATTATTGCTGTAGGTATTATTATCCATCCGTTGGCTCTCTTGCCCATTTTCTAGAACCTAAGACACTGTCAGCAGCTGGGATAATTGGAATGGGAAATGAGAACCCCTTTGGCCAGATGCCTCTGGAAACAACACTGTACCAGTTTGCTCAACTTGGAAAGCTTCATTCTGTCCTTGAATCGTAGGAGAATTTCCCACTGAACAGCTATAGGCCAACGGAGCACTCATTGGGCTTAGAGCACAAATAATCGCTGATGGTGGAGGGCGCTTCCTCCCGCCAGGCAGGGCTGCCGAGGCCGGCCCAGGGTTCAGTGTGGTAACTCCAAGGATAGGGCTAAACTGTGGTATCTAAAGATGTCTCCTGGGGCCTGCCTGCCTCAGAACCACAGGAATGCTTGTTAAAAATGCGGGTTGCTGGGCCAGATTTCAGGCTTGCAGCTTCACAGCCTCCCTTAGGACTCTCGTGTTCACAAAATCTGAGAATCACTGCATTTTCTGGCGTTGGGAGATTTGAGGAGATGCAACTTTCGTCTTGAGGTTTAAATTTTTCTCGCCCTGCTCCTAAGCAGAGATTTCCATTAGGTTATATGCTTGTGCAGTGCTTATACAGCAGTTATCATACAAAATATTATTAGCAGGGCATGACCTGAAGCATAAACCTCAAGTAAGCATTCTCCCCGTGGGCCCGATGAGTCAAATAAAGACCCTGTGAAAAATAAACATGGTGTTCGTTAAAGAGGAAGCAGCTAGACTGAGGGGTTTGGAGCAGTGACTGAGAAGACGTCCAGGAAGTCTTGCTTCAGTGATATAAAATTGCTTTCCTTGTAGTCATCACCCTTGGCTCAACAGAAGCCACAAACCTGAGACGAATGTGCTGAATCTGTCTGCAGACGTCTGGTCTGCATGATGTTGAAAACAATTTACACATTTAAAAATCAGGTCTGTTCATATAAGAATCTCGATTCTTGGTCTCTCTTGATAAAGCCCCGATGTGACAGGGCCAGGTCCTCTATTCTGAATCAGCAGTTGCCAAGATTTTGCAGGCACTCTTCCCCTTACCCAGCCATCCCGCCCCATTTGTCCAGCCTACCACAATCCTTCCCTCCCTTCAACTGCTGTACACTTGGCTACCTCACGCCTTCCCGCCACCTGCTTCAGCACGTGCACTCATGACAGAAGCGGGAAGAACACAGAATGGGGAGCAGATGATTTTGGAAGCAGGTTCTTGCTATAAGAACCTTCCGTTTCGCCCTGGCAGGTGTGGCTCTGTTGGGTGGAATGTCGTCCCTTACATCAAAATGTTGGGGGTTCCATTCCCAGTCAGGACCTATACCTAAGTTGCAAATTTGATCCCCGGTCGGGGCACCTATGGGAGGCAAGCGATTAAGGTTTCTCTCTCACATCAATGTTTCTCTCTCTCTCTCCCCCCTTACTCTCTCTCTAAAATCAATAAACACATTTTTAAAAGTTAGAAAAAAAAGAACCTTCCATCCTCCCACCATTTTCAAAGTTCTTATGTTGGCTTGCTAGTTAACAATAATGTTAGAATGTTTAGAGAAAGCTAGGCTATAAGGAAGGGGAAAAAAGGTGGTCCACATAAATGGCTTCTATTTGGAAAATTGCACATCACCCTCTCATGTCCCAGGACCCCCAACTCCACCTGGGGGGTCATGTCCAGGGCTCACTTTCTATTCTTACAGAACAGGGCTGTGTGGGGATACCCTTTGGCTTCCAGGTTTTACAAGAAGTGAATTTTTAAAATAAATTATTTTTATAGGAAGGACTTAGAGACTTATAAAAACAAGTCACTTATTGCGATAATGAGAACACATATAATGAGAAAGAAAGAGAAATGCTTAGGAAGGGATGTAACTGCATACTCCCTGATACTATCCAGGTAGCAGCTACTGGCTTGGCTTGATGCCTGTTGCATTCGTAGAGCATTTCACTTAATTCTCACAAACCCCTGAGGCAAGTATTGCTACCCAACTTTATAGAGAGATGAAAAAAAACTCAGGTTCAAAGTACGGAAGAGATTTGCCAAGGGCACATTAGTGGTAAGTGACAGAGTTGAGCTTGAAATCCAAATGTGTCTAATTGTGAAGTCAGTGATCTTTCCACCAGGTGGTCTAACTTAATATTTTCTCATTTTTTTAAACATGGTTTCAAGAGATGTAATGTTATGATAGGACACATGCATCATGCTACTTAGTGGATTGTGTTACATTAAGCAGGAGGCCATAGCACCTTAGAAATTGAACAGGTGGGGCATTGCTCGATGGTGTGGGCGTTTACCTGCCTCTGGGTTAGGACTCTCATGCATGACTGCTCAGGAACCCTTCTGACATCTAAGGATTTGTGATTACTTTCCAATCATCTAGCACTATACAGTTTAATTGTTTGGGAAAATATCCTTAAAAAATTTTTCTTAAAACCTGCCATTTCTTTCTAAGACGGTAAAAGTGTTGTCAATGAACTGTAACAATCATTCATTTCATTTGTTTTTCTTTTTATTTTCCCCAACTTTATTAAGATGACATTGACATATAATATGGTATAAGCATAAAGGTCCCAAGTATTGATTTGGTACACATATATACTGCAAAATGACTTTCACTATAGTATTAGTTAACACCTCCATCTCATCACATAACTACCATTTCTTTTTTGTGGTGAAACATTTAAGATCTACATTCTCAGCAACTTTCAAGTATGTAATGTAGTATTATTAACTATAGTTACCATACTGTACATTATGTCCCCAGAATTTATTAATCTGTAACTGAAAATTTATATTCTCTGACCAACATCTCCTCTTCGACCAGCCCTTCCCACTGGTACCGCCACTTTACTCTCTGCTTCCACGAGTTCAGGTTTTTTAGATTCCACATATGCGTGAGATCATACAGTATTTGTCTTTCTCTGTGTGACATATTCTTCTTAGCATAATGCCTTCAAGTTTCAACCACGTTGGAGCAATAGCAGGGTTTCTTTCTTATTGTGACTGAATAAAATTCCACTGTATGTGTCCCATTTTCTTTTTAAAAATAATTTTATATTTTAACTATAGTTGACATACAATGTTTTGTGAGTTTCAGGTATACAATAAAGTGATTAGATATTTATATAACTTAAAAAGTGATCACCACAACAAATCTAGTATCCATCTTACATTATATGTAGTTATTACAATATCGTTGACTATATTTCTTATGCCGTACTTTACGTCCCCATGATTGTTTTTTTGGACTATTATTTTGTGTACTTCTTAATCCCTTCCTCCTTTTAACCTACTCAACTGACCCTTCTCCCATTTGGCAACCATCAGTTTGTTCTCTATCTGTGAGTTTGTTTCTGTTTTGTTCGTTCATTTATTTACTTATTTTTAGATTCCACATCTAAGTAAAGTCATATGGTATTTGTCTTTTTCTGCCTAACTTCACTTTGCATAATACCTTCTAGGTTCATCCATGTTGTTGTAGATGGCAAGATT
The DNA here is from genome assembly GCA_004026545.1 of Mormoops blainvillei. Classification (NCBI taxonomy): domain Eukaryota; kingdom Metazoa; phylum Chordata; class Mammalia; order Chiroptera; family Mormoopidae; genus Mormoops; species Mormoops blainvillei. The sequence goes on from PVJD01006343.1 coordinate 4,785, forward strand.
TCATTCTTTTTTTTATGGTGGAGTCACATTTCATTTGTATATATACCACTTTTTCTTTATTTACCTATCAATGGACACTTAGGTTGTTTCCATATCTTGGCTATTATATATAATGCTGCAGTGAATACATGGATAATATAAGCCTTTTTAAATTAGTATTTTTGGCATCTTCACATAAATGCCCAGAAGTATAATTTCTAGGCCCTTCTTTGTTTCTTGTTATTGCTTTTGTTTTAAAGTCTATTTTGTCTGGTATAAACATTGATACTACAGTTTTTCTTTTCATTTCTATTTGCATGAAATATCTTTTTCCATCCCCTTACTTTCAGTCTATGTCTTTCTACAATAGTTGAACAGTTTCTTGTGGGTAACATATATAAGGGTCTTGTTTTCTGATCCATCCAACTACTCTAAGTCTTTTGATTGGAGCATTTAATTCATTTACATTTAAAGTAATTGTTGGTAGGTATATAGTTAGTGCCATTTTTATTCATATTTTTTATATTTTTTCTTCTTACAGAATTTCCTTTAACATTTCTTGTAATAGTAGTTTGGTGGTGATGAACTCCTTTAGCTTTTTCTTATCTGGGAAGCTCTTTATCTCTCCTTTGATTTGAAATAATAGCTTTGCTGGGTAAAGTAATCTTGTAGATCCTTGATTTTTATTACTTTGAATATTTCATGCTAAACCCTACTGGCTTGAAATGTTTCAGTTGAGAAATCAGTTGACAGTCTTATGGTAGCCCCCTTGTAGGTAAATAACTGATTTTCTGTTGCTGCTTTTAAGATTCTTTGTCTTTAACTTTTGGCATTTTAATTATGATGTATCTTGTTGTGGACCTCTTTTGGTCCCTCATGTCTGGGATTCTCTGCATGTGTTGGACTTGTATGTCTGTTTATTTGACCAGGTTAGGAAAGATTTCCATCATTATTTCTTAAAATAGTTTTTCAATTCCTTGCTGTCTCTCTTCCCCTTTTGGTAACGCTATGATGTGAATGTTGGTCTGCTTGATGTCATCTCAGAGGCCCCTTAAACTGATTTTATTTTTATTATTGGTATTCTTTTTTCTCTTTGCAGTCTTATCTTCCAAATTGCTGATTTGATAATCTGCTTTATCTAATCTGTTGATTTCAACTAATGTATTCTCATTTCTGTTATAGTATTCTTTATTTCTGACTGGTTCTTTTTTATGTTTTCTATCTCAATTTTTATGTTTCCTGTCTCTTTGTTGAAGTTCTCACTGAGATCACCGAGCATCCTTATAACCAGTGATTTGAACTCTGCATCAGATAGATTGTTCGTTTTGAGTTTTGTTCTGTTCTTTCATTTGGGTCATGTTTTTTTGTCTCCTCATTTTAATTGCCTCCTTGTGTTTGTTTCTATGTAATAGGTAGAGCTTCTATGTCTCCTGGTCTTGGTAGAGTAGCCTTATGTAGTAGGTGTTCTGGGGGACCCAATGGCACAATCTCCCTGGTCACCCGAGCCAGGTGTTCCAGGTGCTTTCTAGTATGGGTTCTGTGTGTCTTGTAGTTTAGCCATGATTGCTGATGGCACACCAGTGGGAGGGATTGACCTTCAGGCTGATTGGCTGTGAGGACTGGTTGTGACTCAGTGGAGGAGCTGTTGTGCAGGGCCTGATCATATGGAGAAGGATTCACTTTAGTGGGTCTGGTGCCCACCGAGTCTGCCCTTTGGGGTGTCATTAGCGGAGGTGGTTGGGTGGTTCTCTGGTGTGATCTGAAGCTAGCCACCTGGTGTGTTGGTCTGGGACCTCTTGGGTGGGGCTCTGGTGCCTGCCCAGGTCAGCCCCTGCCCATGCCCTGCCCAGGGCCACTTGGCATGAGCTACAAAGTGATGTATAGATGGATGCCACTTGTGCTGGGCTTGGGAGATGCCTGGAAGAGGCTAAGCTGCAAACTGAGGCTGGCCGGTGCTAGTGCTGGGCTTGTGGTTGCGTAGCAAGTGGTACAGGGCACTCCAAGTACAGACGGTGCTTGTTCGGGGGTTTGTGGACCTCTGAGAGATTTTAGGAATGTCCACAGCATGAACCAAGACAGGTCATTTCTATGGAAAAGCCACTGGACTTGGGCAGGCCCACAAACTGGTGGGTGGGAGGGGAGCGGGCAGGGTCTCAGGGAATCACCAGGGCAGGTGAACAGTGTTAGCCAGATGATGGAGACTCAGAGATGGTGCTCAGCTCCTGCTCTGCAGGCTACATAGGTGGGAGGGCTCAGCAAAGGAACAATGGTTTCTACCAGCACTCTTGTCTGGGAGATGGCCACCCCTGCAAACCTCCCCCCAAATCCAGAAAATTCCTTTCCTCCCTTAGGTCCTAGCACTTTTTGAGCTGCTTCCCCGGTGCACCAGCTCAGAGCAAATGAGTCCACTCAGTAAGTCTGTGCATTCCTTAAGAGGAATGTCTGGGACTCCAGAAGCTCTGCCTCTCAGCCACCATCTGTGCTGGTTTTCACAGTCAGAAGTTATGGGGACTTTCTGGGTGGGAAGGGAGCATAGTATGGGGCTGGGACCCTTTGCTTCATGGGGGGAACTTCACACCCATAATCTCTCTCCTGATTTGTAACCACATGCAGGTGTGGGACCAGCCCGTTCTGTGTCTCCACCCCTTCTACCAGTCTCAGTTAGTCGGCTCCGTTCAGCTAGACTTAAGGCATTTTTCAATGGTGTTTTTCTGTAGTGCAGTTGTATTTTTGATGTGGTCATGGAAGGAGGTGAGCACAGTGTTTACCTACTCCACCACTTTACCAGAAAAACCACGATTCACTTTCTTTATCCATTCATCTGTTGATGGATACTTACATTTCCATATTTTGCCTATGTGAGTAATATTGCAATAAATACGAGAGGGAAGCTGTTGTCAAGATCCTGTTTTCATTTCCTTTGGATTATATACCCAGAAGTGAGTTGTTGAATCATATGGTAGTTCTATTTTTATTTTTTGAGGAAACTCCATACTGTTGACCTCAGTGCCTAACCAACTTACATTCCCACCTACAGTGAACAAGAGTTGCATTTTTCCACATATCCTCACATATCACACTTATATCTCTTGCCTTTTTGATGATAACCATTCTCACAGGTGCAAGCTGATATCTCATTGTGATTTTGATTTGCATTTCCTTAGTGATTAAAGATGTTGAGCACTTTTTTCATGTACCTTTTGGCCATTTGTATGTCTTCTTTGGAAAAATGTCTTTGTACTGTCCATTTTAAAATCAGATCGTTTGTTTGCCTGTTCTTGAGGCATTTGAGTTCTTTATATATTTTGGATATTAAGCCTTATCATAAGTCCCGTGATTTACATTTTCTCCCACTCTGTAGATTGCCTTTCTTTTCTTTTTTTTTGCTGTGCAGCTTTTACTTTGATGTAGGATGTGGTGTCAGTTATCACTTCTTTTTTTAACTTTCTGTACTTATTTATATGGGTCCTTTTTCTGATCTCAATGAATCTGGTTAAAGATTTATCGACTTTATCTTTTCAAAGAAAAGCATTCTGATTTGGCCCCCATCTGTGCATGTTGGGTGGGAGGAGGGCTGAACCAAGGAACAATGGCATCTGCCAGTACTTCTGTCCCAAGCAAGCTGCCCTGACCCCTGCTACCCATCCAAAGCCCCTGCCCTGCCCGGCCCCCCTGAAGCTTGTCAAACCAGCTCCTTCCTGTATGTCTCTGGTGCTTTTGTAGCTGCTGCCCCAGCGCTGGAGCTCAGAGCCAGTGAGTTGGCGAGTTACTAAGTCCCTGTGTGGGCCCATTAGGAGGAATGCCTGGGACCAGCTGACCTCCATCTCACTCATCGGAAATCCCTGCGAGCTTTCACAGCCACGTTTTGAGGATTTTTCTTCTGTTAATACATCTCTTTCATTGGTGGCTTTTAAGTCCTCTCTTTTTTCTTGGTGAGTCTTGCTAAAGATCTGTCAATTTTTGAGAACCAGCTGTTAGTGTAATTGATCTTTTCTAATGTCTTTTTAGTTTCTATTTCATTTCCTTCCTTCTACCAAGTTTGGGCTTCATTTTTTCTTTTTCTATTTCCTTGAGGTATACCATTAGGCTATTTGAGATTTTTCTTGTTTCTTGATGTAGACATTTATCACTGAATTTTTTCCTTAGACCTGTTTTTGCTTCCATCCATAAATTTTGGTGTTTTACTTTCATTTTCCTGTCTCGATATATTTTTTCCCTTATTTCTTCTTTGACCCGTTTGCTTGTTCAGTAGCACGGTTGAGATCCTCTGCAGTACATCATCCAGCCTGTTATATCTCCCCACTTTATTTCCTGTTTACTTCCCCTCTCCCTGGCTTTGTTCTCTTCAGGGTCAGGTCTTGCATAATCTTGAATATGTCAGGCATAAAGACGTCCCGCTTTTTGCCCTATCCATTTCTTGTGTTTGAAATGCTCTATGCATCCTTAACATTCAAGTCTGCAGAGAACTTCGCCTTCTAAATGAGGCCTACTCTGACCTCCCTGTTAATACTGCAAGCTATCTTTACTAACATACAGATTTTTGACTATGTTTATTAAGTGTCTCCATGCTATAATGTAAGCTCTATGAGACAGAGAACTTTGCTTGTTTTGTGCATTCTTGGACTCTAAGCGCCTTGCATAGGTTCAGGAGTATTAAGATTGTGTGACCTTTTAGTGGTAATACAGTAGCCACAAGTCATGTGTGGCTACCAAACATTTGCAATGCGGTCTGGAGTGGAGTTGTAAAATACTGGGAGCGTGCGAAGCAAAGGAGCCAGTTACCAAGAGGAGGCATTAGGAGGTCTGGAGGAGGGAGAATTCGTTCAGTTGGAGATGGACTGAGGTGCCATGCACCCTCCGAGTGGTGTCCATGTCACAGAAGGTGCCAAAGGACCACAACAGTTAAGAACCGGACCTGGGAAAAGTAACGTTATTCCTGTCACACAAAGGTTAGCTGCTTTTAAAATTGCTTTTAATTAGCTCATAGGATTTTCACAACTTCTGAAAACAGGTGTGTGTGATCTGATTTTCACTTTATCTTAGAAGTAGGCCCAGATGAAGTTTTGAGTTTTAGGCTTCAACATCAAATTAAGATGAGAAGCTACTTCCAGACCTCTGGCCCCTTTTGGTAGCTGTTTGAGGAAGTCAAGAGATAGGATTCTACTTTCCAAGTCACTGCCTGGGCTTTCATGTCCTCAGTCAAGTACTCACAGTTCTGCTCTATCTAAAATGAAACCATGTCACTTTACTATGCTCAGCCATCTTCCAAATCTTAGCAAAAGCTTTTTCACCTCGGAATCTTTTCTGGACTATTCCCAGGTACTTTGGCATGCTATGTTTTAGGCTCCCAACATTTCTGTATTAGATTGTAATTCTTTACTACTAGTCTTTGCCATGGGTGGTGAACCCCAAACTAAAAACATCTTTGGGTCTGAGGATAATTGGTAACTAGTAAACAGTTATTCCTATTAAAAACATTAACTATTCACGGTTTAAACCCTGATGTGTCTTAAGCATAAAGTCTTAGTGTTTTCAGACACTATGACAGTGGGGGTGAGACAAGTCATAAGCTGGGATGTGAAAGCGTGCATATTCCAAGTTACTGAACGCCCTGGTTCTCAGATGGACCCAGGAAACCTCCAAGACATGCTTCCTGGCTAAGTTTGTTTAGGGCCCCAAGATACACACCCACAGGCGTGTCGTAACTTGTATGTACTTAGGAGTTAACAGGGATATACCTGTGCCCCAAATATTCTACATCTGTCAAGGTTTCAGACCATAGGGCTGTTCTGTTAAACTCTTCTAGTCTCTCATATTTAGGCTAAGACATTTTGAAAACTACACTTGCAGTGTGAATGGATAGTTTTTCTAGATAAGGCCAACAAAAGATGAGGCACAATTAACTTCTTTCATCAGTGCTTTTCAGGGGAACACCACCAACTGAATAACCAATACACCAAAAATTTACAGCTTGTAACACAACTTTTATTAGAAAAGTTATACATAACATAGCATCAACTATTTTCAGGAACAATATTAAACCCAATAAGCAACAAAAACCAGACTAACAAAATGTGTAACAAGGAACTAATGACTTTTCTATAATCAAACATTCAATTATCTACAATGTCTTTTTACAAAGGGAGAAAAATGGTTTACAGGCACATTATATTGAAAATAAAGCTGCAATAGCAATTTTATACAATTACCATTCTCAAGAAAATGAATCATCAAAACAGTAATTACGCGTTCACAAATTTAAAACATTTCACTTAATTTTAAATTACTGGATATACACTGAAGTCTGAGTTTTAAAAGTGATTTTTTTTTCCACAAAAGTGCCAACACTTAAGCTAGAACTGTCAGTGTAATTTTGCCCTAAAAAGTTAAGACATTTCGATAATCATAATAGTCACATAATTTCTGGTGCTATCTGGTCTGTTAATAATAAAGCCTTTATTTGGATGTTTTTCTTCACTTAAATTATAGAAAACTGGATACAGGATTTCTGTTGCAAAGCTATTAAAGTTCCAAACACAGAGTGTGCAGCGTTGGAAAAAGAGGTCAGTAATAAAACTTATAATAAATATCAGAGAAGCCATTATTTTTACAGCATTGTCTGCTTAAAGGTTAAGTCAACCAGGTGTATGATTCCCCATCAGTCTGTCCTTTTAGTTGGCATTGCAATTTCTATTTCCATGATTCGGGTACTCAAATATATCCAAACATCTTTTTAAAACTTTGATTTATAGCTCCTGGAAAGTTATAAATGTTTAAGTTCATTCTACTCTAAAAAAGTCTATTTCTGCTCATTTTAGAGCCTCACTAAAACAACAGATTTCAGGATAGTAAGGTTCATTAAAAAGATTCATGGAATGATTTATAAAATAGAACACTTCTAACCAAGTCCTATCATTCTGTAGCTGAGGGGATGAGTTAGAACACAATTTCCCACACCCCCTTGGTCATGATGGAATTACACTTTAAAAACAGGTCTCGAGGACAATCTCTGTTTGGGCACCAGGCCTGAGTACAGTGGTCACCAAGAAGATTGCCAGTGTTACTGATGGGAAATGACAATTTCCTTCTAAGACTCACACCATAATTCTTAAACTGCCAGGTACTTTTCCTGACAAGTTTTCCTTTCCAATGGAGAACAAAGATAAAAATCCTGACTTTGGACTGCGACTCAACATTATTACATGCGCCAATATTGCACACATCTGTTCTGAACTGTTAAAATAATCTTATGAGCCCTTGGGGTGCTTGTTTTCTCCATCAGAACACAATCCATACAAGCAGTTTCCCTTAAAGATGAAATTGATAAAATTACAACACTGGAAAAAAATGAAGAAAAAGGTGGAGATTTTGTACAGATAAAAATCGGGATTTTCTTAAAAGGGTTTTGTGTGCCCTACACATGGGGGCAATTTGTACACACTAGTGACATGAACACTAGCTACAGTGCTTCTAAGCTGCTCAAATAATGTGGAACCTTGGTCCAGGCGTTGCAATGATGTCACTGTACGGCTCTTCCTGTGTCAGCTCAATAGCTTGCTGCTTTTTAAGAACCAAGAAACTGTAGAACTTCGCCGCGGCTTGCTTTCTGTTCGTGTTTCGACATAGCTCGAGCAAACTGATAGATTCAGCTCCAGTTTTAGCAAGAGCTCGCTGGAATAAAAAACAAAAGAAGAATAAAATGAAAGTAACTGTATAATAAAATTCCAGTTTTGGATGCTGGAAAAAGTGTATTGTATAATCATTTTATTGGGGGCTGGGAGCAGACTTCTTTGAATAGTAAGAGTGATTCTCAGATTAATCAAGGAGGTTTAAAAAAGGTACAACATGGTATGTCTAAAATCATAAACCCAAGAAATATTAAAATGACCCATTGCTTTGGACATCTGATTTGACACAATAGTAAAATCTAGCACTTATGCAGTTCTTAAAATTTCAACTTAATCCAACTACCCTTTGAATCTATTTTAGGAAACCTTGAGCAACGTCCCTGGTGTGTCATAAGCTCATGATATCTCATCTGTGACACCTGACACAATAACCATCCGACAAATTTAATGATTCAAACAGATTAAATTTGCTCAACCAAAAATAAGATGCAGACACACAAAGGAGCGCCCCACGTCAGTCACCACCACCGCTCTGCTCTGCCAGATAAACCACAGGAAAGTACTCCCCTGGATGCCTTCCAGGCTTACTCTCCGCCGAACAGTTTATGTATGACAACAGTTTAAAATCCGTAGTTCTGGAAAACGTTTCACAATGGTAGGCTGTCTGGTTACACAGCACGTGCCTATTTTTTTGGGAGGGGTAATCCCTAAGTCTGCGCTGAAGACTCTAAGACTGCAGGGGCGTACCTGAAGACCGTGAAGCATCTGCTGAGTCCTTTTGTTCCATCTTCTTTCTTCTTGATCCTGATCACCCCCTGAGGCGTCTTCATCCTGAATAAAGATGATCCCGCACACATTAAAAAGTAAGCTGATAAAACCACTCTGCTGCAAAATGAGATATTTTTGTATCTCCTGAAAGCTCTAAATTAATTTAAGCTGTTTCATTTTGACTAACAGAAAATTATACTTGATGCTGCTGAAAAATCACTTAGATTTAGTATAAATTTTGAAGTCTGTCTGTCTTAAATTACAAAAGAAAGTCCTCTGTACCTGCAAGCAAACATTTGGCTGAATATATGATTCTGTACTGGTCTATAAAGGTGTGGTCTACACAGCATGGTCCATGGACTATTGCTGGTTGGTTATTTGGCCCCTGTTAAGATAAGGAAGGAACTTATGCTGGGATATAAATCAACTATGCCGCTAAACACACTGTTTATCTCCACTGAATATGTATGTTTCATTGTTTTGGAGCATGACATTCTAGATGATTTATATTCTGGCAGATTCCCAACCTCATTGTGGAACAATAACAAGTAAACTAGTAAAGATGAGCAAGCCATACTTGTCTATACGGTGTTTTAAAAGAAACAGGCTATAACCCATAATATGTGTTTCACTTGAGCCGCCGCGCTCCCAGGCTACACGAGAAGTATACACCACATTCCAAAGGGCCAGGAGTAAATAACTTGACAAGTAAGTAGCAGCACAATGATTTTTAAGTACCAATTCAACACTATGTCTGAGACCACAGTACACTCTAGTACATGGGCTAGAGTAGCTCTGGGGCTAAATCTTAACTTTAAAACAATGTAGTGTGCATATTAAATATTCTAAGCACTAAATGCCTATGAAATCTATGGCTGGTACAATGATAAATTACAAATGCAAACAGGTGCTAATGAAAATGAGTCTAATCCAATCCATAACCTTTAGTCCTGGAGAAAATATAAAAAGCTTCAACACTACCTGGAAGACACTTCAATAAAGATCTAAATAAAATATATGAGAACATCCAATAGAAGAACACATTCTAAGTCTTACACAAGAACCTCAAGACCTTAAATAGCATCTCTATAGTTTTAAAATAATAAGTCATTCCAGCCTTCACTCAATTTATTTTAGGAAAGTCGTATCTCACGTCAATCTAATGAAAACAAAACCCATGTGTGAAAAATGTTTGATTATCTGATTTCCAGGCCACAGATAACAGTAAGAATTGACTACTGACTACAAGACAATTAAAGCGGCTAGAAACCATTTAGAAGTCAAGCAAAACAACAACCACCAGCCAAACCAAAGGGAACTAAACAGTGAAGGGCAGCCCCAGGCCCTTCAAAAGCCGCTGAGTTCCAGCACAGCATGAAACGTGATGTTCTTAACGCTGCTGCTAGATTACTAGGCATTTGGTTAAATTCTGTTCATGACTGAACATTTTTTCATCACCCCAAAGCTTTAACATCAATGAACTTACTTCCAATGTGAAAAGAGAGCTGGCAGAAGTGCTGCTAAAGGTGGAATGGTAATTTATTCAGAGCGGTACTTTACCTCCTCCTCCTCATCGTCTTCTTTCTCCTTCTCTTTCTCCTTCTCTTTCTCCGGAAGAAGATCTAACTCTGGAATTAACTGACAGATATTTGGAGGCTCTTCTGGGGGCAGCTCTACAGGAGGTATTTCCATCTGCTCTACCTGCTGAGGCTTAAAGCAAGAAAAAGAAGGCAATTTAAGATGCACATTTTAAGGGTAGCTTTCTTTAGATATTCAAATACATAGTTGCTAAAGTTTTCAAAATGAAAAATACTGTGGTCACATCGCCATACTTCCTCACAATGAAAAACTGATTATACAGGATGAGGCAAAAGTAGGTTTACAGTTGTCAGTATGAAAGATACAATAATAAAGAAATGATAATCCAACAATAAACTGTTTCACGTACAACTGTAAGCCTACTTTTGCCCCACTTTGTACAACAGCTCTTTTTTTTTAACTGTAAAACTACGGTATCAAAGTATTGCAGTTTACAAAAGAAGTATCTTATCCTGGAAGAAAATGCGTGTACACTACACTTACTTTTTAGGAGTTAAATACTTAAAAGTCTATGTGAGAAATTTGCAAATAAGAAAAATTAAATGGTAAAAATCCCCAAACTTTCTGCAGTAGCATTTTAGGAAAAAACACAACCACCCACGACTCCTCCAGGGCAGTGCAAAAAAGCTTTACCATCCATTAGCTTGGTACTGTCACCATCACTGCAGAAAATTGCCTTAAGGCCGTCACAACTAAGCTTGGGCTCTAAAAGAGCCTTGAAGCCCTTACAGCAGCCAACAGAAACGAAGAGGCTACTTTTGGGATCTATCTCTTTAATTTTCTTCCTTTCAGGCTTAAATATTAACAGCTGACAGCAGTAAAAAAAAACCTAATAAACGAATGGCAAGGAACAATTAACCAGGAGAGTGGTAACCTATCCCCACTCCTATTCCCGAGTTCTGAGAAATACGCGCTTTTCGACAACTTCTTACCACCAGAGGGCACACAGTATTCTGCCAATACCTCTTGATGGAGGCTTACCAAGAGCCCATGGATGGGTTACCAAAGAGCTTCCTTTCGCTCAGGTTCACTGTATAGACTTAAGGTTGATCAGTCCTAAACTGGACCTTACTTCCTTTATACTTATTTCAGCTTTATTATCCTTAGTGTACTTAATGGTAGGTAGTCTGAATGAAATAGCCAGATGTTACTTTACATTTTTTCAACAATTTGACAAGTATATTCTGATTATTTACTAAGATAGCCTAAAATTGCCTATTACTGGAGATATGCAGGAAATGTTTGCTAAATGTTAAACTGGAACCTGCAACAGAATAGAGCCTAAAAGGAATAAAGCCATACATATACAGTAAATTAATTTACAACAAAGAAGCCAAGAATAAAGAGTGGGGACAGGACAGTCTCTTCACTAAATGGTGCTAAAAAATCTGGATCTCTAATCTTCTACACCAAACACTAAATGGAATCATTAAAGACTCTAAATGTAAGACCTGAAACCGTGAAACTCCCTTCTTAGAAGAAAATATAAATGGAAAGCTCCTTGACATTGATCTTGACAATGACTTTTTGGATCTGACATCAAAAGCACAAATCAAAAAGTGAGACTACATCAAATTAAAACGCTTCTGCACAGAATACCACCAATAAATTGAATTGTAGGCAGCCTACAGGATGAAGAAAATGTTTGCAACTCATATATATATATATTTTTTAAATATCAACCCCTTATCAGATAAAGAACTCTGACAACTCAAGTTAAAAAACAAACAAAAAACCAGCCTGGATTAAAAATGGGCTGAGGACTTTCCAAAGATATACAGCTGGCAAATGGGTGCATAAAAAGATGCTCAATATCACTAATCACGGAAATGCAAATCAAAGCCACAGTGCGCGATCACCCTCACAACGGTTAGAATGGCTATTATCAAAAAGACAAGAAAGAAAGGTGGGCAACAATGTGAAGACAAGGAAGCCCTTGTGCACTACTGGTAGAATGTACATTGGAAGAGCCAGAATGGAAAACAGTATGGAGATTCCTCCAAAAAATCAAAAACAGAACTACCACATGATCTACCAATTCTACTTATATTTATCAGAGGGAAACAAATTTACTACCTCAAAAAAATATATGTACCCCCATGTTCACTGCAACATTGTACACTACAGCCAAGATATGGAAACAACCTAAACGTCTGCCAATGAATGAAGAAATGATATGCACATACGATGGAACATTATTCAGCCAAGAGAAAGAAGGAAATCATGTTATTTGCAACATCATGGATGAACCTTGAGGCATTATCCTAAGTGACTAGGAAAAGGCAAGCACTCTGTGATATTGCCTATATGTGGATTCTAAAAATTGAAGACAATGGTGGTTACGGAGGGCTGGGAAATGGGGAGATGCTGGTTAGAGTGTAACTTCTAGTATTAAGATGAAGCTTCGAGGATTTAATATACAATACAGTAAATACAGTTAATACTGTAGTTATGTACTTGAAATTGCTGAGAGTAGGTATTAGAAGTTCTCATCACAAAAAAGTCTTTTAACTATGTGAGGTAAGGAACGTTAACTAAACTTAGTGTAATCATTTCACAATATATACATAAATCAAATCATCATGCTTTTCACCTTAAACATAATGCTCTCGATATGTCTCGATAAAACAGGGGAATGCTCGATCTGGCTCATAAAGAAATGAAGACTAAACAAAATAAAGTGGTTGGACACCTGGAACTAGGCAAGTGACAACTCGCCCCAATTGGCCTAGAATGCCCAAGACTCTACTAGTTTATTATTTTAATTTTTTATTTATTGGTTTTAAAGAGAGAGGGGGAGAGAAAACATCGACTGGTTATCCCACTTATCTCTGCATCCCCGGGTGTCCCTTATTCGTGCCCTGGCCATGCGCCCTGACCGGGACAGAACCAGCAACCTTGGCATGTCAGGACAATACTCTGACCAACGGAGCTACCCGGCCAGGGCTCTACTTGCTTATTTTTAAAAGCAAAAATTCTGTTTAGCAGAAAGTTTGTTTCATATTACTCGCAAAATATTTAATGCATGTAGAATTTAACAGGTTCAACATACTACTTATTTTATCTACGATCTCAGATTCACCCTGGACTAACTAACGTGTGAAAGAAAAATAAACCAGAACCAAGTTCACTGTCAAGGATGTCACCTTAGCAAAGGATGCTCACTTTAGGCCATTATGAAGCAAGACTGTCTATGAAGAGTCAGAAAGACTGAAATTCCTAGAACATCTCCTCTCACTTAAGGCACCTTGTGCTCATACCCTCTGCTGCCATTCTTCCTCTCTGGACCTATTCCTTTGCATTTTCTGCCTAAACCACGATATTTTTAAAAAGCCTCCTGAATTAACATTTGCTAGTTCTGGGAATTTAAAATGACTTTTTGAATACCCCCAAACATCGTGATGTAGAGATGTGCTTCCTTACAGGGATCACAGGCTCTGGGTCGATCTGTCCTGCTTTTCGCTTAACTCCCTGAGGTGGTGGTGGGGGCATGGCCGACTCATCCAAGTTTGTTCTGCTGGTCTCCATCACTGACTCCTGCAGGCGGCTTGGCTCTTCCAAAATGGGCTCATCTGCGGTGGACCATATGAAGAGTCAGGTGACTCAGTCTTAAACCACATTTCAGAACCATTTACTTTTAATACTAATACACTAATACACTGGCCATCTTCATTAGAGAAAGTACCTAATAAAATTTTACTTCCACAAAGATTACTCAATTTAACAATACACTTAAAGGTGGGAACGGGCCTTAAGAGAACAAGGCCCACCTACAGTCCAATGCAGGACAATCCTTTAGCAGACTATCAGCCAGCCAGTCATGAAAACAGAAAGCTTCGTATCTAACAAGACGATCAATACAATATCAATAGCAATACAATAAGGCATGTATTTCCCTGTCCAAAAGCTTGAGTGTACGCCCTCATCCCTGGTTTCTTTTACTTTGGTAATCTACAGGTCAATCTCAGGCCCCACGTAAACTGCATCCGGGAGCAGCCGCCCCGCTGGGACACACCAATGACATCGCGCTGCTGGTGCTGCTGCTGCTGGTCCTCTCGGGGGACCTCTGGGTTTTCAAACTCTTTGAGGAATTCATCCAAATTATCAGCCTCTCCTCCTTTCCTCCTTTTTCTAAGATCTTCTGGAACTAGAGGTGTAAGACAGCGTGTAAAGAGCTATAAAAGAAAATTAAGGAAAAATAATCTCAATTACAGAATAAATCACATTAACTAAAAAACCACCACTGACATTTCCGTAAGTTTTAATACAATTGTAATCAGTGTGTATACATATTTAGCGTATTTTCTACTTAATGTTATAACATATTCACACTTCATTCCATCTTAAACTCATTTTAAATAAAGGATTTCAGATTATAACTGCAGCAATTTATAAAAGTTGAAAATAAATGAAATTTATTTGCCTGAAGTTTATTTTCATATTGATGTACTTAAAACTCAATCCAACAGTAATCATACTGAATAGCTTTACATAGTGCTTTTTGTCAATTAATATTATACGGTAATCTTAACTATAATTTTAAATGAAGGCCTAATGTTCTACTGAGATTAGGTGTGTGTACACACACACACACACACATCTCACAGTTGAACCATTTTTCAATATTTTGTTTTTTTAAATTTTAACTGTAAATAACAATGTAATGAACATCTTCATAGAAACAGTTTTCCATATTTTGCATTACCCCCTGAGGAAAAACTCCTATAACAAGACCACTAAATTAAAAGACATAAATATAAATCTTCCAAATGAATATAAATGACTGTGCTTTTAAAAAACAGCAGTTTACCACAGTCTTGCTGCTTTCAGACACTTTGAGAACACGGTGAAATATACAGTAAACTCAGCCGGTTCTATGCACATTTCGATGTTACAGTCACAGCCTAACAGCACTGTGTCGCTCATCAGATGCCTCAGGGCCTTGCTTTGGAGAGCTCTGGACTCTGAAGTGAGCAGACAGGGCCTAGTCTCACAAAACCAGTATTCTCTACTGTGGGAACAGTAGAACCACTAAATGTTTTGGCCAGAAAGCAACATTAAAAGACCGCAGACTTAAAGCACAGTACACACTGGGGCAACAAAACACAGTTTATCATAGGGGGCTGAAGACAGAGAACCATTATTACATATGTCAGTAGCTGTTTCGTATAGGTACTACATATTCACATCTTTTAGAAATGCAAGTATCACTTATTACCATCTTTCGGGATCAAGTTATACTGGGATTTAAGTTATGCTGTGATTTAAGAAAGAAAGGAAGGTACCACACGGTTAAAAAATACCTGATCAAAAATTATTCAAGCAGAAGTTTTAAAAGTATTTTAAAAAATGGTCAAAATGTATAGGAAATCAAATATTCTACAAACTATTACCTTCAGTAGTCTGTTATTCCACAAAGGCTGGGCAGGTAAAGAGAAGAGCTTTTCCACTCCCCCTGTCTCTTTCCACATCATCAATTTCTTGGTGGGCGGTGCCAGATCCAAAGTGGTAACAATGTCAGAATAATCACTAAGTTGAGCTCTAATTGTCTTACTATCCAACTCTTTGACACTGTCAACAATTAGTTTCCGCTTCCTCTTGGCTTTTGTTTCTTTAACTGAAATGATAAAAGAAAATAAGGTCATTTTCCTGAGAGGGAAGCGTAAAACACACAGTGACCAGACTTGGTCTCATCATCCCCCACTTTTCTACAAAACTGCTGTAAATCACAGAGAACAAATCACACTTAGGTTCAACTTCTGGGTTGCCTTATTAGTTGAATGAAAGTTAACTAAGAAAAGTTAACTTTATCTTGCTTACCTCTTCATTTTCTTATTTGCAATATGGCCAACCACTTACAGGGCTGTAAAATACTTTAGTAGATTGTTTAGCATAGACTGAGTCCTACATAGATGGTCGCAATTACTATGATTTTTACTGGAAAAGTTACAATTGATATATGGCAGTTGTACAAGCAGCCTGACGAAGTGAAACAAACCCAAACCCAGTCAAACAGACCTGGAACTCCATCACAGACATGTATTTATTTCTCACCCATATTAAACTTTGCAAAGCAGAGCATTGCCTCGATTTCTGAAGATGACATAAAAACTGATGAAATTAACTAAATTCCTTAAGAATTCATCCATGAATTCTTACTGTCATACATGTTATACCCTATAGGTTTTTATATATAATTTGAGTGGTTCAAAATTCAAAAATGTTAGAGTGACAGCCTCTGTCTAAACTGTCCTCCAGCTACTGAGAATTCCCATCCCTGAAAGTAGAAGTTCAAGTTCTTAAAACAGCTCCCAAAGCCTGGCTATCCTATCCTATTTTAAACGCTGCAGTTTATCCCCTCTACCTCATTTAGAGTTCTCTGTAATGTCTGTCACTAATACAGGTATACAGCATATTTTACTTACTCATGTTCTCCTAATTAGTAGTTAAGTCCAGTGAGGATAAAGACTTGTTCACTGCTTCATTTTTAGTTCCTCAATCATCAGTTACATAGTAAACATGCTTTATAAACCAGAGGCTCAAGTCACAAATAATTTCTGATGACCAGATTTCAAGTAGAAAACCCAAAAGGTTAATCCTGTTCCATTTAAAAGTAGTAACTATCGTATTTTGCTGTGAATACTGCGTTCCCATGATTACTGTGCACCTACGTTTTTGGCCCAAGCTTACAGGAAAAAAACTTTCATTCTAATTTTTTAATTCAATTTTTTATTTCTTTATATTTAGAAACAAAACCGATCATCGTATTATAGGGTATTATTTTGCATACGGATAGCACTGCTTTCTAGAGTTACACTTTCAACGCATAAGCATAAATAAAATAATTAAAAACATTTATATAGATATGAAACTAGTACTACCCATGTATAATGTGCATCCTTATTTTTCCCTCAAAAATTTAGCAAAAAAAGTGTGCATTATACATGGCAAAATACAGTGTACCTTGAAATATACTGTAACTGATTTCAAGTATTCTATCCCATTGTACTAATATTCCACTTAGAAATTTTAAGTGTTTCACATCCAAATTACTCATCTCAAATTGCTTCTTTTATTCAGAAAGAGCACCCCCAATTAAACATTGTGTTATGTTTCTTAATAAGCACCAAAGGGAATACTGTTTTCAGAACCTTTGATAATTCCACTTTTTTTAAAAAAGTATTTTTACATTTTCCCAGATTGTAGCCCACCTATACAGAACTTTGGAAAATAAATGATTAGTAAGTTTTGTATTTTACTGTAAAATGCCCCCAATGTTTTCTAATTGTTACACATGACCTGCTAGCATTTTGGGAATCCCAAAGGACTAAGTAAGATACATATTAGCAGAAAACTAAAGCTTGTTCTATACTTTTTTATTTTATAGTCACTTGTACAAATATTCTATAAGATACTCAAGTTACGGTTGAATTGAATAAAGACTCTATAACAGATGACTGTGATCAAGGAGAAGGAAGAAGACAGTTTTCGAAAATGAAGACAGCAGTTCAGTGGCTAAGAGCCAAAACAAGGACCTTCTAAGTCGAAGACCATGCTTACCAGTGATATCAATAGGTTCCAAGGCAAAGGCTTCTTCCTCATTTGGGACAAGTGTTGTCTGATCAGTCATAGTTGGCATTGGTTCGACAGGATCCACTGAATCAGGACTATCAGGCCCACCCACTATAAAAACAGAAATTTGGTCACAAAAGGCTTAGGTATTTAACATATATTCTGCAAATGGGGAGTGGGGAGAGAAAAATCCCTCTGAGAAACTGAAGAAAACCCACTGGTACCAAGAAAAAAGTTTTCAGTTCTGAAGAAGTCCCCCCCAGAGTTGAACCCTATTGGTTAGAAAGGGGGTGGGGCGCAGGTTTCAACACCTGAGAGACTTGGAACTAGTGATCGCTCACAGGCACTGTCCCACAGCTCATTAAAAGCTGGCACTTTAAGTTCGAGGTCTTCTGTATCAGACATCTTTGTCGGTATCACACAACCACACCCCACGCCCCACACGTGAGATGCTTACTTGACACGTTATCATCCTCGTCCATATCGTCATGTGCAGGCTGTTCTGGCAACATGACCCCTGTCTCAGACAGGGCAGGAGGGTCATCGAAGATGCCACCATCATTATTACTAATAAGTTTGTCATCTGAAATCAGGAATGTAATTTAGTTAAAATGTATGAGAAAAATGTTAAAATGGATTAAATTAAAAAATGTAAATCAGCATTCAATTTGCATCTGTTTCTCTACAAGGTAGTGTACATTAAGTGTAAAATAGTAGGCAAAAAATTCTCATTCCTAATTTGTATTTTCTAGTTCATATCTCTAAAACGTAATTTTACTTAACATAGATATCAAACACAAATACAACAGTTTTAAGAACTGGTAAATTTAAGACCCTGAGAACTTTCACTGGACCAGTACACCTAGGGTTACTCAAGACACAGAATTAGCAACTGCTGTAACAAACTGAGTAAAGAAACTGTTCGAATAACCACCTTGTTGTGACCTACCTAATATGCCACCATCATTTCCCTCTCCGAAATTGTCATCCTTGTACTGGTCTTCATACTCTAAGTGGTTCATCTTCTCATTCAGATTGCTGGTGCTCTGTTCAGGCTCCAGCAGGAGGTTGGAGGCACTAGTGCTCACTAACATGTCATCATCCTCAAAAGCGCTTCCTTCTCTCATTATCTCGCGGTCATCCATTCCGAAGTCACCTGAACAAATTTTAGTCATTCGTTGAAAAAAGTTAGGAACAACACTGTTACCAAAAACAAAAAATGTATGATTATAATTATGATGTTACATTTGCTTACTGAAGTCTTGCTTATTTTTGAATGTTAAAACATTTAGTTTATACTTTAAATCTTTAGCATCTGTAATTGATAAACACATTCTGGGGCATGACTAGCAAATTCAAAGGTCAGGTCCACATTTAGGTTATTACCCTAAATATGTTACGTAAATCAAAATACGTATGCCTGCTAGGCTGCAGTAACATTTACAGACTTAAACTTTCTTGTAATAGGTTTTCATCAAGCAAAGAATCTGATTTGCTATTAGTTTTGAATGCTGTTCCAAAAGAACAGGTACACTATGCAACTGTTCCAAAATAAATAGTTTGAAAGTGCACAATACACTTCAGTGAAAAGTTGAGACTTTTCACACAAGTCGATATATAGGTTTTATCGCCATGTGTGGGGAGCAGGAGCAAGCAAGGAATGAACTCAGTTTGGTGCATAAGTGAAAAGGATGCTATACTGGTGGGAAGGCACATTCTTTTCCTGATGAAAATATGAAAGATGAAATTTTAAGTCATGCTGTCACTATGAATGTAACATGTTTTCATGTCTCGCTTTCTTTTTCAAACTGCGAGCAGTGCCAAACATAATTATAACATTATTACTAGTGGCTAGTGATTTGTTTCTTCTATTACCAAAATCATTTTCTTGTAGGATACTGATGTTCCCAACTTCTTCTCTCATGGTTATCTCTTCCACCCTACTCTGGTTCAGGCTGAACTGCTGGGCCACATCAATGTCACTGTAAAAAAATTTCAAATACATTCTAGTCAAGTCTTGTAATATATTTATAAAGTAAAAAAAAAATCCCAATTCTCTCTATAAGAAAAAGCACACACATAACCTATCAAGATTTAGAATCCTTAGTACTCAGTACTAAATAAAGGCAGTCCAAGAATCTGAATGATTTTAAAGTTAATTTAATTTGTATTTAAAATGTAAAGCCATCAGGGACCCGCAAGCAAGATACAATATGCTGAAATCAATATATAAGGCAACAAAGCACAGAGAAAACAGAAATGCACAGGAATGGGTTTTTATCGGGTCCCTGCAACTTACAGGCTTTGTGAACTCTGAAGTTACCTGACTTTTCCAAGACTCGCATCTTCCACTAACAAATAACCTTTCATATTATTTTGAAGAGACATATTAACCAAGTATAGTATGCGGAGACTTTATATAGACCTTAACTCAAACGAGCTAAAGGGGGGAAACAAGGGCCCCGTGTGTCAACTGGGACATTCCAATGCTGACTGCATATATATTAAGGAATTACTTTAATTTTTCTAAAAGTATGATGGGTATGTTTTAAAAACTCCTTATGTCCAAGGAGATACATATTGAGGTATTTACAAATTATTTAAGATACGTGTTAATTGCTTTAAAACAATCCAGTGGGGACTGGAAGGTGAGTTGGGGAAATACATATGAAATAAACTCAGAAATATACGGATAATTAAAGAAGCTGGATGATCAGTACATGGGATTCATGATATCAATCCCTCTAATTTTAGCTATGTTAAAAATTTCCTTGATAAAATATAAAAAGAACAAACAATGGAAGTATGAATAGAGGAAACAAACAGTAAAGCACCTAGGTAATGCCTAGCACTAATTAACACAGAGAAAAAATCAAAATAAATCAAATTTAATCAGGAGTCATAAATCATTTTAAAAAGCAGAGAAATTTCTCAAAAGAGAAATGGGACTTGGTACAGAGGGTTTGTTGGTTGTCAATAGTGCTAATCAATCACTTGGGAAGTTACAGTCACATTCCCTGTCATGATGATGACAGCCAGATTTTGAGGACTAGAGAAAGGAAACAACACATGACAGTACTCTGCTATAATGGCCATCTCTGTACCATCTAAGTGTGTGTTGTAACAATACCCTTTCCTGCTCTTCATACAAAGTTATCTCATATGCTTATTAAAAATACAAAAATTGTGGCTGAGTACAGCTTGGCCAAAAACAAGCAAAATAAACAAAAAAAACCCAACCCCCACCAAACCCCAGATGATTTTAATATATTCCCCTGAAGAAATATCATAAAGCAATAGTTCAAGTTTACCTATGTCATTATGTAAAGTACACACTTGGACAACTGTTCAGTTTACAAAAGCTTTGGCTCAAGCATATAAACATTCTCCTATCTCAGCTGTGTTAAAGTTGATTATCTTCTACGCTACTATCCTATAGAAAAAACACTTTTAGGTTGTATTTAGAAACACACATACTTTTTCATTTAGGATATGAAAGAGTATGTATTTTAGCTAAATATTAACTCAATGTCAAAACATTCCAAGGAAAACTGTACACTCAGAAGTCAATAATATGTTTTCCTGTAGACCAAGTCAACAATTAAAAAAAAAAGACATACTCTAAGTCAGGCAGTGGCTGATCAAAGTCATGAAATTCTTCAGGTAAAGTAATGGCATTATAAGCAGCTTCTCGGTTTTCCTCGGGCAGGTCAACAACACCTGGAAAAGAAATGGGCAGCTTCAAGGCCTGGCTACATCATATATTATATCTAGAGATCTAAGGAACGTAAATTCAGTATAATTTCCTAAAGTTATATTCTATAAGGTTGGTAATGTATGGAAAGTTCTTGAAACAAAAGTACTTTTCTTTTTCTATAATCATAAGCCTTACTACTTGCTTTACAGAAAATGTCAAAGTACTAATTATGCATGAAGCGAATATGTCTTTAAAAAACAAATCAACAAATAGTTTTTAAAATAAGCATGAAATTTATGAGGAAGGAAAGGAAGGACTGCAAACTAGTGTCCCAAAAGTTACAAGGAGATGACTTTTGAGGGAAACTGAGACTAAAAGATTTTAATTTTCTTTATATTTTCCAAGGTGTCTATAATAAACATGCATTGCTTTAGAAGACAAAAATAAGCAAAAAGGCACGTTAAACAAAATGCACTTGATAACTATGTGTTAGAAATCAATTATCACAGCCTCTACCTACTAAATGTTTTACTTTTTAAATAAAATCTCCGATCTAAAACATTTCACTATTCATACAGTAAAGTAGTAGGATATAACCTTAACAGAATCTACTGTATGAGGCATCTCTCCTATACATTCAGACTACTTTAATTAGAATAAAGTTTAATCAATGCTTTAAAAAAATTACAGAATAATATATGAATTTGGATAAATATCCTAGTAATTATGCAGACAGAAGTTTGGTTGCTAGAGTCCAGTTTTAGAATTAATTATTACCTAAAACAAAACAACAAAAAACTACAGAGAACATTTAATAAAAACTGTCAAGTTAAAAAGGGATTTTGATTTTAAGGACACACTGTACACTAAAATTATTTGGGAATTACTAAATCCTGTGATTTTCTTTTCTGAACCATAATTCTGAAAAATCATATAATAACTGGCTGTCAACAATCTAACCTCTGATGACTGAGCTCTAAATAAGCTGCTGTAAAAGGGGTTAAAAGAAAAAGGCAGTTCCAAAGAACGAAGAAGGGGCGACTGTCCTAACTACGCAGGTGGAACAGAAGTGGGTTTCCTCCATGGAGCCACCGCCTCTCCTAGCCTCGCCACGCTTTGAAGGGTCCTTTGTGTTGCAATTAAAATAAAACAAGACATGTTGATCTAGGATATTTCTTTAGCAACTTTACACACCAAACATGAGAAACTCCAAAATTAAAATTAAAAAAAAGTCAATAATACCTGGCCGAAAGGCCATCTTTATCTTAATGAATGCTTCATTACAGTCTGCAAGGAGATATTTGGCTTTTCTGTGATAGATTCGAACTACTCCCAGTAAGAGGTGCCCTGATGTTCGGAGTGCCATCTTCACCTGTGAATAAAACATTATCATCAATCTAATTTATAAAGTTAATTTTCTCATTTTATGGGTAATCATACTTAAAAGCTTGTCTCTGTTCAATTTATAGGCAGTTTTTAATTTACCTCTGCATAATCATTTACTTAAAGTCACCTCAATCACATATATTTTATTTCTCGCTGCCTTTACCTGTAAATTCCCCAAGCATCCCAAAGGACAGACGGGCAGTAATTCATGAGTTTAATGCAGATGTGACAGTAGCAGCTATAAAGGAGGCACTACGGTGCTTGGTGGATTTTGCACACTAGGGAGTATGTGGTAATTTTAGCTGCCAACCCAAAGCCATCGCTCCTTGCTGGCTAACTGTACTGATTTTGTTTGGGAACCAAATGTCCCCAGCCTGGAGGAGGACTGTTTCAATCTCTCTGCTAATCTTTATTCTTGAGTGGGCATGTAACCCAGATCAGTCAAAGAGAAACAACCGTAAAGTACAAGGTCTGTGAGGAACCAGTCCAGCCATTGTTAATGTAATAAGAATGGTTTGTGCAAAATCGATGAAACCTGGCAGCCAAGGAGAGAGGACCAAAGTGTGCATGGGGGAACAAGGATGACTTCATCGTACTAGTCAGTGGGGGCAGTAGATGACACTGCATGAGCATGTGTACTGCGTAGCCACTGCACTGAAAAAGACTGAGCTAGTACAACAATGAATCTGCATCAAGTTCTGCATTAAGCTTGAACATTCCTCCATGGAAAGTATCCTGATGATTCAGAAGGACACAGCTATGGGCAACCGGTGATGGGCATCTTCATCACAACATGCCCACTCATGCATGACATCTCATGCATAATTTTTTGGCAAAACATCAAACCACCCAGGTGACTCAGTGCTCCTTCCACCCAGGTTTGGCACCCTGCAACTTGTGGCTTTTCCCTTAACTAAAATCACCTTTAAGGGAAGAGAGTTCAGACCATCAATGAGATTCAGGAAAATACAAGGGGGCAGCTGATAGCGATTGGGAGAACTGTGTGAGGTCCCAAGGTGCCTACTTTGAGGGGGACTGAGGCATCACTGTCCCATGTACAATGTTTCTTTTATCTTCCTTCAATAAATGTCTCTATTTTTCTTATTACACAGCTGGACACCTTCTGGGTAGACCTCGCATGTCATAGAGTCTCTAAAGATTTTTCCATTAAAGAATGCCCCTGCTCTGGCAGGTCTGACTCAGCTGGTTGGAGCACTGTCGTCCCATAACCGAGAGGTCGCAGGTTTGATTCCTGAGGGTACATGCCCAGGTTGCGGGTTTGATCCCTGCTCAGGCTGTGTACAGGAGGCAACCAATCAGTATTTCTCTCACATCAATGTTTCCCTCTTTCCCTTCCTCTCTCTCTAAAGCAATGAGAAATTGTCCTTGGGAGTGGTTTAAAAAAAAGGAAAGAAAAAAAGAAGAATGTTCCTGTCCCCCATCTCCCTTTCCCACATTGTGAGTTACGTGGGATTTGGAACCACCTGCAGTTGCCAATGAGGACAAGAAGTCAACAAACTAAGAATGGTGAACCCTCGGAGGACAGCAGTAAGCCACTTGGATGACATTGTTTAAGCCACTTTTTACTGAGGTTTTTAGTACCCAACTGAAACGCATACAGATAAAGGATAATGAATGGTACCCATGTTTTTTTCTGGGAAAACACGCCCCTCAGCCTGTTTTTTTCTCAGGATAGATCTTTATCACTGTTTATGTGGGATGAGATGCAACAGTTGGGAAAAGAATGAGAGAAGTAAACAACCAATGTAAATAGAAGGGTTCAAAATTCCTATGGCTGTAATACAGAAAATTTTTTGAGGGAGTAAGACAACATGAACTCAAACTTTCCCAGATCGTTTTCCAAATCGTACCATTAAACTTAGCAAATTCTAAGTTAGCAAAGAACATTATTAAACATTTGCTTAAATTAGGAATTATGTTACTTATAAAACTATGTTATTTTTAAATTATATGTGTTCACTCTAAAGTATCTAGAATTCTATTTATGATCACTCTTAGGCTCTATATTTATGGTCACTCGACGTTATGTACAGCACGAATTTTGAAGTTTACTGCTATAAATTCTTAGGTATCTAAAATTATAATAAATGTGATGAACTCCATGACTTATTGCTCCCAACAGCAAATGACAATGTTTTATAAGTGGTCTTAGGAAATTTAAAATTAATATTGATTGCACCTTCACCTAAGAAAGGAAGAGAGAAAAAAACCACTTCCTATCATCTCACCCACAATTAACCACCTTTAAAAGTGGTGTTTGGGTAAAGGCTTGCTTTCTGGAGTGGCTTGATTCAGAGCACAGCCGTTAGCTCATGTTAAGAGTACCCGTATAATAAAGAACACAAGCTGTACATCCAAGGAATGCTCTGCAGAGCTCTGCCAGCGACGGTTCCAACCACACAGAAGGGAAAGAGAAGGCATGCAGTTGCAAATGGGCCGTATGTCTGTATGTCTGACACTTGTTCCAAACAACTAAACCAACATTTCCAACTGCACACCGAGAGCAAACGTTAGAAATTTTCAAGTCACTTTACCCTGTAGACGTATCTTTATATTCTATCACAATAAAGCAAAATCAATCAAATAAAAACCCACTTAGAAATTGTTCTTAGAGTTTTTCTGTCTCTCACAATATACTCTAAAATCTTTAACATTATTCTTGAATCGTATGTATACTTTGCTTTGGGGCTGTCAGTGCATACCTTCATGTACCAGATTGTCTAAGACTATTTGCAGTGTTGCTAACAGGGTACAAAGTACTCTGAACATACTATGAAAAAACTTGCCCTTTTAAACCCAAGCACCCTCAATATTTGCTATGGATATCAAAGACTACCTACACATATCAATTTCAAGAAAAGAGCTAAATTTCTCCTTTTCCATTAATTTGTCTCAATAAACATCCCTATAAAAAAAGTAAAAATCATGTTCCCAAACATAACTGGCAGTACAAACTGGTATAATCACCTCACAGAGCAAACTGTTAATGCCTATCAGAAATCTAAAATGTAAGTTTATCACCTGGCTCTTCAATTACATCCCTAAACATCAATGTTAAAGAAAAGCTTACAGATGTGAACAAAAGATTTAGCAAGCAATGCTTAATAAATGGTTTACTGAAAACAGGAAAATAAAGACAACCTACAAGCCTACCACGTACAGAAATCTTTAATAGCATTTTGGTATATAACTTTTAGGCTTTCATGTATGCATGTACTCGTTTTTTTTTTTGGCGGGGGGAGGAGTGTGCATAAAAACTGCATCGTATTGTCTTGTGATGAGACTGTGTTTAGAAAAGGCTCTGTATGTAACATTATCATAATTTTTAATGGCTATACTGCATAAGACCAGAGGAATTAAAATTTTAAAAATTAAAAAAAAAATGGATTAAAAAAAAAAGATGGATAAAATAAATCCTACGCAACCAAAACAATGAATTACAAGTCCGTATTTCTTTATCTGAAATCCTAGGGGACAAATGTGTTTTGGAATCCAGAGCTTTTTTAATATTTTAAAGGTAATGCAGCGCATCTGCCATGTACTAAAACTTTCTCAGGCACATTTAGAGTAGCCTCCCACAATCACACATGTCAGTATTTCTATAGTGAATTTATGAATATGCAAATGATATTAAATCAATTTTGGTTAAGTCTATTTCTGGGGTTTTTTTTGTTGTTGCACTTAAGCTCTGTAGATGAGAGACTATGACACTGCAATACCACCATTAAAAATGACAACAGAGCTATAAACAGAGCTTTTCCTAAATGCAGTCTTGCTATGAAACATATTAATGCAGCATTCCTGTACATGCATAAAAATGGAGAAATATAATATGTAAAATACATGTACAAATGAAAGTCTTGCAGCCATCAAAATACTAAAGGTTTCTCTAGGTGGTAGGGCTACAGATCACTTATTTTCCTCTGTAAAGCTTTCATTTTAATAAATTTTTGAAATAATTATTGTCTTAGAAATAAAATTACAGAAATGTTTTTAAAACCAATAAATTCTACTAGCTATAACTCTAAAACCAGCAAAAATCCACATACAGAAACTTTATGATTTATTCTAATTCCAAATACAAACTCTCACTTTCCCCACCTAAAACATACTTTCCCACATAACTTTTCTGAACAAGTCTCTGCAACATCCACACTTTAATCCTCTGAGAACACCTTGCTCTTTCAGCAGCGAAGAACTACTCTTATTTATTTAACACATTATGTCAGCATTGTCCAAACTGTCGATTCTAAAAGGAGCAGCTCCCAATGCTGGTCCAGACAGCTGTGATTTGGAATGTTTTCACAACGGGACTGTTAGTGCATAGATGCATAAATGCAAGGTCCAGGGAAAGACCTTCAGAACATAGATGGTAGGTATATAAAATACTCATAGAAAATATATAAGGACTTCCCTTATTTTGAGATTATTCTCTGTACATTTTTGAAGTCAACATGTCTGTTCTTCAAAGAAATGTTAATGATGAAATGCATCTGTGTTTTAAAGGTCCTTCATTGGCAACACAAAAACCCCTTATTACTCTTAAGTTATACTATTTGTGAAATCCAAGTTGGAAACCACTGCTTGAGAACAGTTTTAGAGGATGTCAATAAAAGCTTCCCCAGGAACAGGGCAGTAAACAAGGCAGGTAAGGACATTCATGAGGTTTCCATTTTAGCGGGAGACAGACAGGAATTAAATATTTAGGGGAAGAGCACAGCAAGTACAAAGGTTCTGAAATGGGAAAAATGTTTGGTATCTTCAAGAGACAGCAAGTGGTTCTGTAAGCTTTGGTGGAGCAAGTCGTATGGAGACTACCTGCTTGATGGATAAGACAGATCTGCCCCTCCAACCTTTTCTAATTTATGGGCCCTTATTTCAATTATTTTCTAAATTCGTAAATGAGGAGCACCCACACACATATTTTAATATAAAAACATCTAGAAAGCCAAACAGAAAATATTTGGGTACTGCCTGACCTCATGCTTATGTACCCTTAAAACAGGCAAATAAAAATATCTGAGAGAAGACAGTATTGAACTGGAATTATGAGTAATTTATGGATTCTCTGCCTCTGATTATGCAAATACCTACCTCAAAAGTTGTTTTACAGAATTCTATTTTATACACCAATAAACAATTGACAAGATCAGTAAAAATATCACTATCAAACGTACCTTTGGTGAGATGATACTCTCCACACTGCTCTCTAAGTTACACTCAAACACATGGGCTTTGGTCAGCTTCTTATCCCAATGGGCCGCTAGCCAAATTTTGGCCAGGGGCCCCCTTTTACTGAGGACAAAATGTGCGTAAAACATCGTTCCGGCTGACTATGAAACAGGAGGAAACCTGGAAAGGAAAAAAAGTTAAATACCGCATGAGAACTAAAATATTTATCATGACATAAGAAATCTGAAAATGTTTCCTACTCTTTTTAGTATGAGAACTATAAAAGGAATTTAGAATGCATTAAAAAAAAACAAAACAACCTATTTGCTTTAATTCTGAGAGAGCAAGAAAAAGACCCCCAAATATTAAAAGCTGAAGGAAAGGGACAACAGAGTCAAATTATGTTCATGCACAGCTGTCATCTTAAAATAAAAGTGCTATTTTTTTTAAAAGTAAAAACTGTCATTGGAAAACTCTTATTTTGAAAGCTCCAACAAGTGTTAATTCCATTCCTATAGTGATTACTGTGGAAATAGTCTGCTTCTCACCGAAAGCTAGAGAACATATTCTTCGAGGCAAGAAAAAACCCCACTCAGGCACAAATATTAATTTGTGTACATTTCCATTTTTGGAATCCCATTAAAAACTGAGATTCTCAGCTTTATACAATGATTAGTATCTCAAGGATAAGCAATGTGCAAACAAGCATTTTATATTTCACCAAAGCAAAGGCAAGTAGGTGGGTTGGACCCATGCTCATTAGTTTAGAAAAGCTGAGGCTTAAAAATGTAAAGTATTATATACACAGTTTTCTCAACTCAAGAACTCTTTAAAGAGCACTAGTCTACTTATTTTAAAACTAAATTCAGGACAATGATATAGTATAACATTTATCTTACGACTGCAATGGTGGATACAGTGTAGCATTTATCTTACGACTGAAATGGTCTTAGTAGAAATACAAGTATGTTATTCACATTTTATTTCTTCCAATAAGCCACTGTGGTAATGCAAAAGAAAAAAAGGTGGCCTGAAAATTCCAGCCTGGAGAGTATATTAACTGTGTAAATCGGTTTTCCCCTTTTTCATAGAAGATTTTTAAGTCTATTTGCCAAATGAATTTCTATCTTTTTCTAAAATGCCCATGGACAGAATGAGCATATCTAAGTGACGCTTTTACAGAAATAAACTCAAGCACACCCGTAAGCACATAAAAAGTACTTCGAAACCAGGGCACTGACATTGGTACAATGTGTGCAATAGTTCTTTGATATTTTATCACACGTGTAGATTTGTGTAACCATCATTCAAGCAAGTAAGATACAGACCTATTTCGTCATCACAAAAATCTCACCCTCTCTATCCCTCCCACACCCATTCCTAAGCCCTGACAACCACCACTCTCTTCTTCACCTCTAATTCAGTCATTCTGAGAATGCTGCAGAAATTGAATTGTACAGTGTGTGATTTCTGGGAATGGTTCTTTTGACTCAGTATAACGCTCTTGAGAGCCATCCGAGTTGCTGCTTGTATCACTAGGTAGTATTCCATAGGATGGATACAACACAATTTACCTTTTGAAGGACATTTGGTTGTTTCCAGTTTTTGGCTACTGCAAATAAAACTGCTATAAATATTTGAGTATATAGACTCCCTGTGAGCATAAGTTTTCAGTTCTCTGGGACGAATGTCCTTAAGTGTCCTGAAGATTTCTGGACAACATCATTTAGTGTATGTTTAGCTTTTAAAGAAAACTCAACACGACTCCTATCAAAATTTGCTGACTTTTTTTTTATTGGTACTGATGAGATTTTTTTCTAAAATTTGTATGGAAAGGCAAAGGAACTAGGACAACTAAAACTGTTTTGAAAAAGAACATATTGGGAAGAATTAATCTTCCCCATTTCAAGAGTTACTATATAGCTACAGTAGTCAACACTGTGAGGCAGAAAGACACAGACCAATGGAACAGAATAGAGGACCCAGAAATAGAAGAGCACAGAAAAAGAAGTCCAGCTGATTTTTCACAAAGATGCACGAGCAATTCGAAGGAGAAAGAATACTCCTTTCAACAAATGGTGCTTGAATGACTGACTGGCTATCATCCGTAGGTAAAGAAAAAAAATTAACCTGACCCAAACCTCAAATATTACATAAAAATTAATTTAAATCACAGACTTAAATGCGAAACTATAAAATGTTTAGGAAAAAGCCATACGGAAAATCTTCAGTACCTAAAACTTTATAAGAATTTTTAGCCATGACACAAAAATCATGTCCCATCAGAAGAAAAAAACAAAACTGATAAACTGGTCTTCATCAAATTAAAAATCTGGGTCTACAAAGGGGCCCACTGAGAAGGCAAAAACAAGATACAGAAGGGAAATAAAATATTTGCAAACTCCATCTGACAGGAACCTGGATCTAGAATATATACTCTCAAGACCAGTATTTTAAAAATCCAATTAGAAAATGAACAAAAGAAATGAAAAATTTTACAGAAGAGGATACACTGATGAGGAACAAGAGAAGATGTCAACCATCGCTAGTAATTAGATCTCACTGCACACCGGTTACAAGGGCTGAAGCAAAAGTTAATGTCAACACCACGTGCTGGTGAGAGAAGCAGCACCTCATTCACTGCGAGTGGGAATGCAAAATTCCTTTAAAAATTTTAAAACTGATTTTAGAGAGAGAGAAAAGGAGAGAGGAAGAGAGGAAAGTAGGCACGGGTGGACGGACGAACACTGATTTTTGTTGTTCCACTTAGTTATGCATTCACTGGTCGGTTCTTGTATGTGCCCTAACAGGGGGATCAAACCCACAACCTTGGCCTAAACGGGGTGACGCTCTAACCAACTGAGCTACCCAGCCAGGGCCTAAAATTTTGTTTGAATTACCTTTTATAAAAAAAGATCTAGAGTAAACAGATTTCATTCTTGTCAAAAATGTTTGGGAGGTGCAAGGGTAACTCAATCAGGTCTGCTTCATCTCCATTTTCCAGCATAGTAAAAGTTCCTGAAATTCTTATTTTCTGAATAGATGCTTCTATGGGGTCATTAATTTACACTAGGAAAACTTTCTCAAAAGAATAAAATAACATCCATTTCATCAATTGCCTACTGTTGTGAGCACTTTATCTCAAATATGGAGTTAAGAACTAGGGAATACTAGGCTAGGAAGAATTCAGATCAAACACTCTAAGGCAGAAGTATTAAATAATAATGCCTCAAGCGTATGTTGTATCCCACTCAGAAATACTTTAATTTTTTTTAATACTCATGAGAAGGAGGTATGTTTAGTGATTTAGAGAGGAAGGCAGAGAGGGGAAGAAGGAAGGGAGAGGGAGGGAGAAAAACATCATGTGAGAGAGAAACATCGATTGATTGGTTGCCTGCCACATGTGCCCCAACCGGAATGGAACCCACAACTTTTTGGTGACGGGGACAACGTTCCAACTGACTGAACCACCTGGCCAGGGCATCAGCAATATTTTACAGATCAAGATATATTCCTACAATCAAAGACAGCCTCCTATGTCGCAAGTCAATGCTTCTACTTGAAACCTTAAAGTTTAACACAAAAATTAAGCTGCCTCCACAGAATTATAAATAAAATCAAAAGGATTTTGTAGAACTCCAATATGGCAGTGTGTTCTTAGAAATAAAGTCACTGTCATGTACCAAGTCCTAATTTTCACTACACAAGATAGCTGTGATCCAAATAAAAACTCCCTTATATTTAGCTCCTAGAATGCTGCCTGCTGCATGTCAACTGCTAAATATGTGCTTAATGAATGGAGGAATGAGATATACCAAGTGATCTAATAGCTGACACATGTAAATAATTCTGGAGATTTTAGAAATTAAAACTACCGACACTTCTCAACAGGTGTCAGCAGCTCATGGCCTGCGCTTCAGCTGCTGGTCAGAGCGCCAGGCCTAAAATACCCCAGCTACGCAGAAGCAGATCCCTACAGAGATGCTTTCTTGGCACATGATGGCATGGGGGCGGGAGGAGTAACTAAAGCGGAGTGTTGCTAAAATTATTTTGGGAAACAATTAGCAAGAGGAAATCACTCTAATAACTAAAGGAAGCCTGAGGTACAGTAGTGGACCAACTACTGGTTTATATCTAAATAAGAAAGTGTAATCATTGTTGCTTTTTAAACCATTTCTCCCCTTAGTAATACCAAATGTTAGCCAATCTTTAAAAAGTTGATTAATTTCTGCAGGTTTTAAAGATTCTAAATTTTGCTTTAAAAAAAAAAATTTTAATTACTTACTTGCAGAGTGAGGGGAAGGGAGGAAGAAAGAGAGGGTGAGTAACATCAATGTGTGAATTGCCTCTTGTACACCCTGGCAACCTAGGACCTGGCCTATAACCCAGGCATGAGCCCTGACTGGGAATCGAACCTGTGACCTCTCACAGGTCTGCACTCAACCCAGGAAGCCACACCAGCCAGGGCACTAACTCTTTACAAAATATCTTTGACTTCCCAATTTTTTCTAAAGCAGCAAACAGCTTTCTTCAATTGATCCTAAAAATAAAATTTAAATCTGATGTGGAATGTCAGAAAGGTTGGTATTTTAGGACATATTCAGAAATGGAAAAAAAACAGTGCATTTTAAGATCTTTTCAAAAAACCAAAATCAAATTACAGCTCCTGTATCTGTACATTGGTCTTTACATTATTTCACTCCTACTTTCTAACCAGAAACGGCACTGTCAGTAATATGACAAAGATGTACTTTGAAATGCTTAATACTAATAACTAAACATTTGTTTAAATCTTACTAAGCTCTTGATATTTTATGTGTCCACCCTCTTCATGACACTCCTGTAAAGGTAAATTTATGCGGGCCCATTTTACAGACCAGGAAACACGGAAAGGGGGAGGGTAAATGCTGTGCTGACAGGAACACTCAGTGCGAGCCAGACTTGAGCTTCAGAGCCCACACCTCTAATACTATGTTGCCTTGTCAGCACGACTTTTAGTAACAAAATATTAGAATATAGTAACCTACCTGGTCACTAATAAGGGACTTTTAATAGATTAACACAGTCATATAACACAATCCCATGCAGCCTTAAACAATGATATATATGTATTAAAAAAGCGGGCTCTCTATGTAAATTATCTGCATGTGCATAAACACATGTCCATGTCATACAAATGAAAAGTCTTGACACTGGTTACCTTTCGAAAGTGGGTCTGCTGGCCTACCCTTTTGTTACGTTTGATTTTTTTAATTTTTAACCTCGGGACCTACACATACATCATTTATTCAAAATAAAATTATATTGGGAGCCAAGACCCACTCCTGCTTTGCCATTAACTAGCAAGCTAAGGTGCTTGATCTGTGTAGTTCACTTTCCCTAACTATAAAAACCTGGAAGGTTGAAATTCAGTGATTTACTACACTTTGAAAATGTCAATACCTAAGGTAAGATTGGAACTATCTCTTTGAGGGCTAAGGGAGTGTTTTAGGGACAAAAGGGATTTCCAACCCTGCACACTAGAGTAGTACTAACATTGTCTCAACAAGTTTTACAATTACTCTTAGGTTCAAGTTCAAATCCCTCCTTAGTTGTTTTGTAATGGTTAGAAGTTACTTAACATCTCATCTATAAAATGGAGATATTTACCAAACAGGATTTTGAGGATTAAAAAGAACACATGCCTAACGCAATACCACTGTAGATGAAAATAATTTCAAAAAACATCTCACACAGCTATACCAACCGGCATGATCATATCTAACAATTTTGACATTACTATTAAACAAAAAACAAAATCTTTACTTCTCAAGAATTACAAGGTTTTTTCGTGCCAAGCTATAAAGATAAAATTTCTCAGAATTTTTGTGTTCCAATAAGTAGGAATTTATAAGGAAATTCTCAACTTTAAGAATACTTCAAACACATACCACTCTAAATGGAAAACTAGTTCTAGAGTGTACTAACGTGTTGCCTTTATAAACACAAACAAGGTAACTAAAGGCCATGCTCTATCAACATAATTCTGACCTGTGCAGAAAAAGCACTATGTCCATTAGTTATGCACTTGCTGTCACTTCAACTACCTACAAACTATTAAGTAATTCAATACTGGATATGGCATATGCTTCATCAATATCTTTAAAAAAACAATTATTAGATGCCTCCAAACAAAGAAGTTTAATAACTCTACCAACTTAGGAACAGCTGTCCAGCCTGTCACCAAAGTTCTGCAGACCCGCACAGCTCACTGGCATTTACATTCATTTTAAAAGACGGCTATTTTCCCTCCTGAATTTAGTGATTATACTAAACCGCGTAACGGGAGCAAATATTAACTTTCACTTGCAAAGAGAAATCGGTAAACGCAACCCTTTATCAGAGACGCTATAAAACACAAGCGCGCTTCTAAACGCTGAACACAGCCTAACAAATCATAAGGTGGCCAGACAGACCCTCCAGCATTTCCGCCTCTCAAATTTGAAGAAGGCCGCTAAGTCTGGCAGCACAACGCGACAGTGTCACCCCACACTATCACAGATTCTTTGCAAAGCCTTTCTCAGCGAGGAAAAAGACACCGGGCATGTGTCAGAAAAACACACCTCTCCGATGCATCTCTGCAACACTCAATAGCCTTCATTATTAGAAAAGTCGGGGGGGGGGGTGGTGTTCCAATTATGCTTATTTCCTAAGCATCATAAGCAACTTCCGTAGGTCGCGTTTTCTATTGGTCTGTCCGGTATTAATCTCCCAACATAAAAATTTTCCTTTACATAAAAGGAGAGGAGGAGCAGCAGCAGTCCCTGGCCAGGGGCCCACTGCCGCCCTCCGGCCCCACCGCACCCGAGCTCGCCGGCCGAGAGCTGCCCCTTCTAGCTGACATCGCGGGCGCCGGGCCCGTGGCCGCCTCATCCCGCCCCGAATCCCGCGTCTTCCCAGCCAGCCATTTTTACCCCAGGAGGAGGCGGCCCGGTCCCCAGAGCGGGCTGGTTCAAACCTCCTCCCTTCTTTCCGCGGCCCAAGGTTTCCTCTGCTTTCTCGGGGAGATGCGGCTCCCCGGGGAACCCGCAGAATAACGGCTTTTGGGGGCATCGGAACGGACCGGAACCATTCGTTACCGAACAGGCGATGATGCGGGCCCAGAATGCGCGGGTCCTGGCCCAGGTCGGGGCCGGGGCGAAGGGGCCTGGGCAGGCGGCGCCGCCGCACGGGGGCTCCCAGGGTGGCAGCACAGCCAGGGTCCTGGGGCGCGGCGAGGGATGCCTTCTCCCGCCCCCCGGAGTCCGACTCCCCGCTCGCAAGACGTTGGGGAAGGGGTGGGGGGAGGGAGCCGGGGGATAAGAAGGGGTCGGCCGAGTATCTTACCTAGCTCTCCACCGGGAGTTGAGCAGACTGGGTGGCCTGGGGAGGGGAAAGGGTCGGGGGAGGGGGCGGGGAAAGGGGGGGGAGCCCTTGTAAGGTATAGCTTCCGAGCAGCTCTCGCTGCCGCCGCAGCCGCCGCCTCCTTTCCGATTCACTCAAACAAACAAGATGGCTGCCGTTACGCCGCAGCTCTTCCTGCCGCCCAAATTCTCGGTTCAAATCGGCAGGATGTTTACGGTCAAAATGGTACCTGTGCGCCTGCGCAGCTAGCGTAAGGCACAGAAGGAGCAACGCAGGCGCAATGATTATTTCCTTTTCTTTGGAACCCGCCCCTTGGTTATAAGGCGCCGAACTGAGCAAGCGCAAAGGTGATTGTCTTGCTAGAGGGTCTCGGAGGGTTGCAATACTGGAAAGTGGCGCACGCGCAGTGCTTGCCAATGAAGTGATTATTGGGCTTTATTCTTGCGGTTGTTTTTAAAGGAAAGAACTGTCTTTGTGCAGTTTTTTGTACCCCTAGCACAAGAATTCATGTTAATGATTCTGTAAAGACGAAGATAACATAAAACCCTTAAACAAGTCTCATAAAATGTGGGGGTTCATGCATTCAGTCAACCTATTTTTATACGTGGTCATCTCTGAACAGCATCATGTAATTGCTAGGGTCTGGAATATAAGGATGAATACAACAGAGATATTACCTGCCTTCACAAAGCTTGCACTATACCCACGGAGGAATCTTAAATTTTCTGCAAACGCTTACTTGAGTCAGGAAGAAGAAACTGGGTATAGAGGGAGATAGTGGGGAAGGAGAGAAGGTCTTTTCTGAGTGACTAGTAGAAGAGCTGGGATGTGAAGGCTGAGTTCCAGAAAGTGGGGACAGCATATGCAAAAGTCCTGTGTCAGCAGAGAGGATAGAGGAAAAGAAGGAAAGCCCATATGTTGAACGCTTAGGGAGAATTCTGCATTTTAAAAAGACCATCAGGGCATATTGAGGACTAGAGCAAATGCCCACATAGTAATTTGTGTTGACTGAGGTATTGTTTTTTTTTTAAAGAACAAAACCAATAAAAATTGGTGATTGATACCTTATGGAGTCGTGGTAGAGGACGTTGAAAAGCTGATTCGTCTGGTTTGGGGCTTGCACGATTCGATGGACTGGACTGGGAAGCCATATACTTAGGGCTGATGGAGGAAGTTTATATGAGGGTTTTGTTTGTTTTTGGTTTTGTTTTGTCATGTTATCCATCTCAGCCTCAAGCTTCTATTCTCTCATTGGCCTCAATAACTGGTCTCTCCACCTCTACTCTGGTCCTCCTTCAGTTAATCAATTATCTGCAACGCAGCCAAGAAAGCCTTTGCAAAACACGTATCTACTCATTCCTCCGCCCCCCCCCCACCGCCCCACCCCGCTTCTATAAAATCTTCCATAGCTTTTAGGCTATTACCCAAAATGTTTAAGATGATATAGTGATCTAGCTCCTGCCTCTTGCTCCAACTTCCCCTCTTGTCCCTCTCTTCCAACTGTGCTTCAGTCACTCTGCCTTTTAAATTGTCAAATGCACCATGAGCGCTTGCTGTTCCCTGTGCTTAGAAGTCTTGCATTTCCCTCCCCTCTCCTTTTGTCTAATTCTTAATCTTCTACATCTTAGTTCAAAAGTCACTTCTTCAAGAGAGTGCTCCTTAATCCTCTGTATTACTCAGGGTAACTCTATCAGTGTAAAAAAGGGTCCCCTCCCTGCCCCTAATTCCATGACTTTGCAAAATGGCCCCACAAATTACTGCCTGTATGGCCATGAGTAAATAAGTTATCTTCAGGTTTCTCATCTGAGGCTTGTTGTGAAGATTCATGAATTGATACATGTAGAAGCATTTGGAACAATGCATGGAAAATTGTAAATAATCTAAATTTATTACTATTTTCATTGTCATTGCCACCAATTTATCCTCCTCTCTAAACTTCTGTTCTTAGAGTCTGGCACCCAGAACTAAAGCAAGTGCTCCTAAGCAAAGAAGAAGATAGTGAGAGTGTCATCTTTTGATGTGGACACGTATACTTTTAATACAGCCCGATTGTGTGTTAGTTTTTTAACTGCCTGTTTTGTAATTTCTTAAAATATGGAGTAATAACTTACTTCTCTGTCATAGTTTCTGCATGTAGACAGTTTTTTAAAGTAAAGGAATATGCAGGGAAACACATTTAAGCACATACATTCTGCAGCATCAGCAACAAATACCCTTAAGTCCTGGCCCTTCATGGGTTTTAACAATACACAACTCACTTTAACCCTTAAGTTGCTGCAAAAACAACATAAGTGGACAAAAAAGTGGGCAGTCTTTCATTCTTCTCTCTCTGGGTCACTGTTTTTGGCTTGGGGCAGGGTAGAAGACCCGAACAGACACTTCTCTGAAGGGAAGCTACAGATGGTCGACAGACATAGGAAGAGTTGCTCAGCATCACTAGTCATCAGAGAGTTGCAAATTAAAACCATAATGAGATACCACCTCGCACTTGTCAGGAAAGCTATCATCAATAAACAAACAAGCGTCGGTAAGGATGTGGAGAAAGGGGAACCCCTGGTGCACTGTTGGTGGGAATGCAGACTGGTGCAGCCACTGTGGAAAACAGTATGGAGTTTCCTCAAAAAATTAAAAATGGAACTGTGTTTTGACCCAGTGATTTCACTTCTGGGAATGTACCCAAATACACCTGAAACACTAATTAGAAGGAATATATGCAACCCTATGTTCATTGCAGCATTATTTACAATAGCCAAGATCTGGAAACAGCCCAGGCGCCCATCAGTAGATAAGTGGATAGAAAAGCTGTGGTATATTTACACAATGGAATACTACATGGCCATAAAAAAGAAGGAAATCTTACCTTTTGTGACAGCATGGGTGGAGCTGGAGAGTATTATTCTAAGTGAAATAAGACAGAAAAAGACATACTATTTAATATCATTTACATGTAGAATCTAAGGAACAAAATAAATGAACACACAAAATAGAAACAGACTTATAGATACAGACACAAAATTACTGAGGTCAGAGGGGAAGGGTGTTGGGCGACATGGTGAAAAAAATGTAATGGGACTAAGAAGCACTAATTGGTAGTTAGGAAACAGACATGGGGTTGTAAGGGAGAGCATAGGATACAGGGTCCAGCAGAAGTAACGCCTGCTTGAGTGTGGTTGGTAGGGTAATAACGTGGGTGTAATAATCTGTAAACATTTCACCTAAAATGTCATATGGTGTGCTTGACTGCGATACTGTTATGTTACAGTATTACATGCTTATGATTTTGTAATTAAAGATTTTGTAATAGAAAAGGAGTGTTATGTGTGTTGGACCCCATATTTAACAATGCTGGAATAACTCTGGTGCCAGGTGGGGACTTGAATGATTGTAGGGAACGCTTTGTAACCCATATGAATGTCTATCTGCTGTGCTGTACATCTGAAATGAATATGAACAAGTGTTGAATGCAAACTGTAATAAAAAATAAAACTAAAAACGCGTTAAGGAAAGGTAGAAGATGTAGAGTTATGAGATGTGGGCAAAATGCACAGAGACAAGGGAAACTTTTCCATAAGCACTTAGAAGACACAACATGGGCTCAGGAGTTGACTTGCTTGGATGGGCATCATGTACAGTCCTGTGTACGTAGCTAGACCCTCAGCTGAGTTAATGTGCTTTGCTTCAACTTGACAGGAGCAAAAATTACTGTGCTGGGGGAAGACTTAACTAGTGTGACTTCCTATTATTTGGAAATCATTCCCCTATCAGCTGATTGTTTGTGAGGAATTAACATTATTGTAGAAACACGTTGTAATGAAACACTGAAGTTGAGGTTTTACTGTCAGTGACGTCTGATATAGTCATGGCAGGGTGGCAGAGAGTGACGCTTTTTCAGTTTTAATGGGCTTACAACTCATCTTGGGATCTTAATATGCAGATTTGCAGTCAGTAGTTTCCAGTGGGGCCTAAGATGGTGGAGTGTGTGTGTGTCTGGCAAGTTTCCAAGTAATTCTGAGGCTACTGGTATGTGGACCACATCAACGGGCAAGGATTTGGTAGAGAATTAACTTCAGAACATGGTATACTTGGGTTTGCACCATGAGGCTTTCATTTAGAGTTTGTGTGACTTAAGTTGCTCACCTTCTCTGCAACTCCGTTTTCTCATCTGTAAAATCAGGCTAATTATATCTACACCCTCCTGTCTGTGGTGTTCATCACATGAGATGCCGTATTTGAGGCATCTAGCATAGTGTGTGGCACACTGAGCTCAGTAAATTGTAGTTATTTTAATATTATTGCAGTTAGTATTTGGATATCTAATAGCATACTTATTTTCTCAAAATACTTAACTACTCTTTCTTCCCTGAGATCTGCTGATTGCCTCCTTCACATTGATTTTTATTCTCTATTGAGTTCCATTACTAACACTGTGAATTGCTTCCCAATATTCCACACCCCCCCCCCTTTTTGTTCAGTTTGGCACATGGCACCCAGCAAGACTTATGGGAAGATCACTTCGTAATTTAGATAAATGCCTAACCACTCTGCTCTACTCCTGAAACTAATATTAAATGTCAACTGTAATTGAAAAATTAAAAACAATTAAAGAATAATTTTAAACTTAAGTAAATGTCCAAAATTTCAGAGAATGTTTTTTAAACAGCAGTTACTCGAGACCATTGGGAATTTATAAAGTATGTTTATATGTAACCATCTAATTCAACACATGATTCATGTTTTATTTACCAAGAACCAGTTGGAAACAGGAATTGTCATTCCTCCAGCTTGCCGTCAGCACAAATCAGTGAGCTCTGTCCA
Organism: Mormoops blainvillei; assembly: GCA_004026545.1. NCBI lineage: Eukaryota > Metazoa > Chordata > Mammalia > Chiroptera > Mormoopidae > Mormoops > Mormoops blainvillei. Next base: position 44,805 of record PVJD01006343.1, read on the forward strand.
CTATCTCACTGTGCAAAGACAAATTGGAGTGAAATCTAATTGATATTCTAATCAATGCATCAGTTAGTCTCTATGGTCTTCCATATTTTACGTTGCTTCCCTACTGTCATTTTTCATCACTTTAACACAGTGAGGCCATGAGTATCGCCGGCAATGGAGGGCCATGATACCATCCGGGGAGGATCTCAATGGCCGTCTTCATCTACTCGTACTGAGGGGGACTCCGCCACCCTGGCTGTCTGTCTGGTAGTCGTCCGTTCAACAAGCACCTATGTGATACTTTTCATAAGATAGTACTATCTTCAATATTTTCAAAACTCTCCTTTCACTCTGTATCCTCTTCCAGCTACTGTACCATTTTTTGGTTCTGCAAGTGGCAGAACTCCTTAAAAGAACTGTTCATGTTTTCCACCTCCAATTCCTTCCCTCCCATAATAGCTATTTGCACAGTGGTAAAATATACATCATACAAATTCACCATTTAAATCATTTTAGTTTTCAATTCAGTAGCGTTTAGTATATTCACAATATTGTGCAACTATCGCTACTAATAATAGAACATTCTCATCACCCAAAGTGACTCCCATACCCACTCACTAGTCACCCCCTATACCCTCCTCCCTCCAGTCCCTGAAAACTACTAATCTATGGATTTTCCTACTTTGGATATTTTTATGTAAATGTAATTATACAATTATGTGACCTTTTTGTCTGATTCTTTTAAAAATACTTTTAAAAGAGAGAGAGAGAGAGAGAGGGAGGGAGGGGGAGATGGAGGAAAGGGGGAGAGGGGAGAGACATTGGTTTGTTGTTCCACTTATTTGTGCACTCATTTGCTGCTTCTTGTATGTGCCCTGATTGGGGATCAAACCTGCAGCCTTGATCTGTTGGGACAATGCTCTAGCCACCTGAGCTACCCGGGAAGGGCCCCTGATTCTTTAACTTAGCATAAAGCTTTCTCGCTTCATCTGCCTTATAGTATGTATCTGTATTCCTTTTTATGGCTGAATAATGTTCCACTGTATGGCTAGGCCACATTGTGCTCATCTGTTCATCAGTTGATGGGCGTTTGGGTTGCTTCTATTTTTAGCTATTGTGAATAGTGTTTCTATGAACATTTGCATACAAGCAGTTGTTTGAATACCTGTTTTCAATTCTTTTGGGTTTATACGTAGGAGTAGATTTGCTGAATCATATGTTAATTATTGAGGAACAGCCAAACTCTTTCCCCAGAGTCTATAGCATTTTCCTACCAGCAATGTCCCAGGGTTCCAATTTCTCTGAATCTTCCCCACCATTAGCTACTTTTTGTTTTTTTTTCTTTTTAAATTCTACCCATTCCCGTAGATGTGAAATGGTATCTCATGTGATTTTAATTTCCATTTCTTTAATGACAAATGATATTAAGTACCTTTTAATGTGCTTGGTGGCCATTTATCTTCTTCGGAGATCGTCTATTCAAATACTTTGTTCATTGGCTTGTCTTTTGTTGCTGAATTGTACATATTCTTAATTCGGATATATCATTCACAAATGCTATATTTTCTCTACTATGGATCATTCTTCTTTTTTAAAAAAGGGACTTCATTTATTTATTTTAGAGAGAGAGGAAGGGAGAAAGAGAGGGAGAGAAACATCTACGTGCGAGACATACATCGATAGGTAGCCTCTGGCATGCCCCCAACTGGAGACCTGGCCCACAATCCAAGCATGCGCCCTGACTGTGAATCGAACTGGTGACCTTACAGTTTGCAGGCCAATGCTCAATTCACTGAGCTATACCAGCCAGGGCCTATGGGTCATTTGTGACAAAGGATAGCACAGAACCTAAACATCTCAAATGTTCTGATATTCAATTGTGTGAGTTGAAAGAAGTGTCATTAAAAAAAAATGTAGCCTGCTTACAGGCTCACTATTAGTAGAAGTAAAAATTATCTCAAACCCTTGTGTTGCAGGCAACAGCAGAGACCATTTCTAATACCCAAACACTTCACCAGACATTGGAGTACTTAGGTGTGCAGTTCTCAGACTGATAGTCAAAATATTTTCTTGGAAACACAATGGAAATAAATGTTAATTGGTTTAATAAAGTCCACCACAACAAAAATTCAATGATTGAGTTTTTCCTGATTTCTGGGCCTTTGCAACAAAATACACTGTATATTGATTAAATTTAATGTACTGGATTTCCAGGCTTAGAAATTTGGCCTTACATGCCTGAAATTACATCTAGTCGGTTGATTTATTTTAGAAGTCAGTAGACTCTTGACATCTGTGTAAAATAAAGTTACCCCATGCAGAATTGCTAGGACTGACCGAGGGATGATGGGTCCGTCAGGGTCTACTCAGGAGAGAGAAGCCACTCAGTAATTTCAGAGAAACATTTCCATATAAATAATTAGTATCTAGTAATGAACTAACGGCAGGAATTAATTGCCAAGGGATAAATTATTGATAGTTAACTAATAACAGGGGATTATGACTTAGCAATAAAGAGAACTCTACAGAATTCAAGAACAGATACAGAGAACAGCTTATACACCTACAGCTGAGGCTAACAGCCATGGATGGAAAAGGCTTGGAAAAAGGACAACTCTCACATCCAGACCCTATTAGACAGGCCATGGCTGTGGCCTATTTAATGGCAGAGAAATTTGCTTAAGTGCCACCAGTCAGGGATGGCTGGAAACCACCTGTTGGGGCCCCAGTGAAACTAGCTGGGGATCAGCCCTCTGAGATGCTGGTAAAACTCCCTGGGAAGCCACCCTCTGAGATGCTAGTGAGACTCCGCAGTGGTGCTAGCAAAACTTGCTGGAGCATGAATGTCACTGGGTGCTCCATGTGCTGCTTGCTGTCTGAGAGCTGCAGGAGCAAAAACTACACTCAAGAACCAGGAAGAGTAGCCCCGTCCTCTAGCAATGTCCCTTCTTCGCCCCCTACCGACAAAGCTTAAAATTGCACCAGCTGACAAATACTTTCTTAGTGCGACTCCTGTATCACAAAGCAAGACCCAGCAAGGTGGATCTGGAGCCGAGACACAATAAATTGATAACTCGCACAGCTGATTATTGTAACTGTTTGAGGGGAGAATCCAGGAAAAAGATGGTTGATAAGGAATCGTTTCAGAGGTAGTTATGCAATGCACGATAGTAGTGTGATTAATTTGAGAACGAAAGCTTAGTAATGGCTGAACGAGGAAATCTGTAATGATTAAATATTAGGTATGTTGAGGATTATTTCAATCTGTGAGCCACAAAGTTTCCTATACAGAAAATTCTCCCTTGGAGCAGACCCAAAGACAATGCCCAAAGCAGGTGCTATACAATTAAGTATGAGCCAATGACCCATCGTCTAGATAAAGTGTTCTATTCAATGAAGAATTTGCAAGTATCAGCAAACACATGATTCTGTTTGTTTTGTCTTGGAATGCGGTGGTGAAGGGGCCTTGGAATCAGACCAGGCCTATTTTTGAAGACCCAGAGAAAAGACAAATTTTCCTTTTAGAGGTATATCGATTAAATTGTTTTTTGGTTTTTTCCCCCTGCAAATAATAAATGACCTTTTTCTGTAACAACAAACAGTGGTTTCAAGGATGAAGAATAAAACATTTATTTATCTCACAAATTTTCTGCAGGAAACAGCTCACTCTAGCTTCAAAGACCCACATGTTTTACATCTTTGCTCTATCGTCCTACTGGCTGTTGCTTCACGGTTGGAACAAGGCACCTGTTGTGCTCTGGGACCTTTCACCATTCAAGACAAGAAGAAGGGAGAATGGATCTGTCATGTGTGTCTGTGCTCAGCAGACGTCATTTGTATCCAACAGTTTGACAAATACACATTGAACCATCATGTGTGTGGCACTGTGTCAGGGGCGGAATTTAATGATTAATCAAAAAATTGTATATTTCAGGTGCTTTAGTAAATCCTGCAGATCCAAATAGGAGGCTTCTTCCCAGGGTTTCCTTTTCCACTCTACACACGCCGGACTCTGCACAGAGCAGGGGCTTTCTCCAACCCCTGCCAGGTTGCAGCAGTTCCTCTGACCCAAGTCCTCTTGGTACATTCTGTGAGAGGTACACACACACACACACACACACACACACCACACACTCATATACATATATTTAGGGAAACACCTTATGTAATGGTGTTTTGTGACAGAATTCGCTAATATAAAATCCTTTAAAAAACAGAATTTCTATTGATGGTAGAAAAGATTTTATTTTCCCTCTTTCTCCTTCTTTCTTCTCTCTTTTAAACCCAATAAACTATTATGTTGAATATGAAGTGGACAATTTTAGGGTAATTTTCTTTGTTGTTGGGATCTGATTTCCATTTGAGCAGCAGGCAATTTATTGTTGACTTTGGTGGCTAAGAGAAAGTCCCTCTTTTCTTTTTAATAATGATAACAATTTCTCATTATCTAATTTGCAACTTTAGAAGGACTAGTTGCTTTTGTAGTTTTTTGGGACCAATTCTTCAAAACCCATGGAAAAACTCTTTAAATATATTTAAAAATGTACTGTGTGCTAAAAAGGGCCATATAATTAACTTACACATTATTTGATAACCTTGTATTAATAACTTTCAAATATCCCTGAAAAAAATGTGTTGGCTTCTTCATCCTTTGATTCCTCCTACGTCCTCTGGTTTATGTATCATGGAATCTTCTCTTATCAGAATTGTCTCTTCAGAGGAGTAGCTTGTCCTCGGCTTGTCTGTATGATGTTATACAAATAATGGAAAGGTTTCCACTATGATGTTTTCTGAGACAGTTTTCTCTTTGAACAGACGTTTTCAGATTCAAAAGCAAACCCCGCTGATATATAAAAAATAACCAGACGGAGAAGGAGTTTAGCTGCTTTGATAGAACGTGCGAAAGACAGGAAGCCACAGCTAGACTCTCAAGCTCGGACTGTCCCAAATCGCACAGGCCATCGACTGTGTAATCGCAGAGGAAAACAAACCATTTCAGCTGAAAGAATATTTGAATCCATAATATACACTGTAAACCCACAATGGATGTTTTATAACCAGGTGATTTTCGTGACTTAATTTGAGTTTCCCAGTACAACTTATCTAGAAAATTCCGCAAAAATATCATAGAGGGCACACTGTGCAAAACACTCAAATCTTGAGATGCAAGGTGTCTCCTGCCTCTCAGGAGCAGCCTGAACAGGGCATCAACAACAGGTGCAAACTGCGCCGGGCACAGGGCTGGGCTGGAAAGAATACATTTAGTCGTCAGTTCCAGAAATCCATGTGTATGAGGGTTTTGGAGGAGGAATTTCTTGGACTGGGTAGGTTTTTCTGAGTCTTTGGAAGAGGAATCTAGAATAGTCCATTTTGTTGGTGGGATCATATAAACTTGGGCTTGACTCATTGTGGCCATTTGGTGTGCCTGTTCGATGCTCAGTTTTCCCACTGTAATATGAGAATACAATAGTGGTATAAATAGACATAGTATAATATACATGTAATATTGGTCTGGACTCGGTTTTAGAGAATAGGAAACATATGAGCAATCTAAGATGAATGAGATAGACTGTGGAGTTCAGCCGGCCCTAGCTGTGTCTCCAGGAGCGATTCCCAGGGTGTCAACCGAGAACCACGCTCCAAAGAAAGGGCTACCTCTGCACCTGTCCGGATGCTGGGGAATGGGGAAGGCCTTGTTGGCACACTTGGTTCCAAAATCACACTGCCTTAGCTATGGGCTGGAGTTAGAAGCTGCCGTGCCACCGGCATTAGAACTCGAGAGCCAGACCACGCCTACTAAATCCACAAAATGGATGTTACCTGTGCCGCATCACTACCCCTCTTTCCTTTTGTTTATTGAGTCCTTACTACAACAAGCAGGTAATATGTATAACATGTTAGAAGGTGATAAATGCAATGGAGAGAACATGTGCAGGGAATGGGAGTAGAGAGTACTGAGGGCTGGGGGCGGGGAAGAAAGGCTCCCTGAGAAAGTGATATTCATGGGAAGATTTGAAGGAAGTGAGAGGAAGGGCCATGTGGGTCTTCAGGGAAGGAGCATCTAGGAGAGGGAACAGAGAGTGCAAAGGGTCTGAGGCAGGAGCTACCCTGGACATTTGAAGGAACAGCAAGAAGTGTGTGAGTGGCTGGAGTGGAGGGAGTGAGGGGATGAGACCTCTGTCGCAGACTCTCAGGTACTCCAAAGCAGGGATTTTTTCAGCAGTTTCTTAAGTCATTCATGGTTTGATGTGTTACATTGTTCATATTTTGAACTAGGGTATTTGAAGATTTGGATAGAATGCAATCTAATGCATGCTTCTTGGAATGACAGAATAGCTTTAGTAACACCAATTTACTTGAAGCTACTGGCGTTCAAATAACGTTCTGTTCTAGTAAAGATGTCCTATCTAGTTTGGTGTTTTTTTCCCTTTAGTTTTTAGATTTTATCATCATAAAAATTTTAAAAATACATCTCTGTTTTTGATGTGACATTTCTGTGTGAAGAATTAATGAGTTACATGATTGAATTCCACCTTCTGGAGGATTCTTACAACAGGCCTCATCTTTATTATAGTTCAGTGACTGTATCTGAAGAAAATCTGAATATACGAGTAAGTTGTCAGATACATCACTGAAATATGTCTTAAGGGTAGAGAGTAACAAGTGGGCTGGCTTTGACACACTACTTTTTAATGGAAGGCTAAAAGTGAGAAAATAAACTCAGTTCTGTAGGAAATAGCAATTAACATTTATCTGCTTTTAACAAAATACTCCATCCTCACAAGAAATACACATATTCTAAGAATACTAGTTTTTGTCTGAGGCAAGAGTGATCTTACTGTAAAAACCATTGTTTTGTCATTATCAATATGTATCAGTCTAGGAATTAAAAGGAATACATGGGAGTTGGGCTGAAGAGAAAACTGCAGAATACCTCCAAGAGAGAGAGGGCAGAAGAGCAGGAATTTTCAGCCTCGGCACTATTGCCATTTTGAGTTGGACAATTCTTTGTTGAAAGGAGGTGGGAGGCTCTCTTCCCCACACCGTCACGCCTGTTCCCATCCTCATGGTTTGCTGTGCATGGGCAGGAATAATAGTCTTCGAAAGTCACTTTCAAGCTAAGTCACTTTCAGTAACACTGGGTTTTCTTCTTCTTTTTTTATCTTGCTTGGCTGAAGGGCAAGTGGATTAATTTGCACCCGATCTTGTATTTTTCTAACTCAATACTACTGCTACTAGTAGCAACTGATATTTAAACAGTGCTTTGCTGGCCACTGTTCTAAACACTTTTTTTTTCTTCTGTATTTTAAGACTTCATTTTGTTAGAGCAGTTTTAGATTCCTAGCAAAACTGAGAGGAAGTTATAGAGATTTCCCGTATACCTTCTGCTCCCATGAACATACAGCCTCCCCCATTATTGACATCCCCCATTAGAGGGATACATTTGTTACTATAGATGAGCCTACATTGATGCATCATCACCCAGTGTCTGGAGTTTACATTACAGTTCACTCTTGGTGTTGTACATTCTATGGGTTTGGACAAATGAGTCTATGGGTCTAATGAGATGTATCCACCGTATGGTATCATACAGAGAAGTTTCACTGTCCTAAAAATCCTCTCTGCTTTGCCTATTCAACCCTCCTTCCTTTTAACCTCTGGCAACCACTGATTTTTTTCATGTTTTCTAATTTTTCAATTACAGTTGATATACAATGCTGTATTATTTTTAGGTTTACCACATAGTGATTAGACATTTATATAACTTACAAAGTGAATACCCTGATAAGTCTAGTAACCACCTGACATCATATGCAGTTGTTGCAATATTATTGACTATATTCCCTATGCTGTACTTTACATCACTGTGACTGTTTTTGTAACTGGTAATATGCATATCTTGATCTCTTCCCCCTTTTCACCCATCCTCATAACCCTCCTCTCATTTGGCAATCATTGGACTCATAAATAGAAACAACAAACTGCTGATCTTTTTTTTTTATTGTCTCCATAGTTTTGCCTTTTCCAGGATGCAATATATTTTGAATAATACTGAAAGCTCCATTTCCAGACTGACTTCTTGCATTTAGTAATATACATTTAAATTTCTTCCATATCCTTTCACAGCTTGATAGCTCATTTCTTCTTTAGCACTCAATAACATTCTATTGTCTTGACGTACAACAGTTTATATAGCCATTTGTCTACTGAAGGAAATCTCGGGTGCCTCTAAGTCTTGGCAATTACAAATAAAGGTGCTGTAAATATCCATGCGTAGGTTTTTGTGTGGACATAAGTTTTCAACTCCTTTACGCAAATACCAAGGAGTAAAATTACTGGATTGTATGCTAATAGTATATTTTATAAGAAGCCATCAAACTGTCTTCCAAAGCGTCAGTACCATTTACATTTCTACCAGCCATGAATGTGAGTTCATGTTGCTCCACATCCTCGTCAGCATTTAGTGTTGTCAGTATTTTGGATTTTGACCATTCTAATAGGCATGTAGCGATATCTCACTGTTGCTTAATTTTCATTTCCCTGATGACACACGATGCAGAGCATCTTTTCAGATGCTTATTTGCCATCTGTATATCTTCTTTGGTAAGCTGTCTGTTAAGATGTTTGGCCCATTTTTTAACTGGGTTGTTTTCTTATTGATGAGTTTTAAGAGTTCTTCGTATATTTTGGATAACAGCCCTTTATAATAAATGTCTTTTGAAAGCATTTTCTTTTAGTCTGTGGTTTGCCTTCTTATTTTCTTGATGTCTTTTACTGAGCAGAAATTTTTAATTTTAATGAAGTTCAGCTTATCGATTTTTCATAGATTGTGCCTTTGGTGTCATCTAAAAAGTCATCACAAAACTCAAAGTCATCTAGATTTCCCCTTATCTTCTAGGAGTCTTATAGTTTTCTGTTTTGTATTTAGGTTCCATTTTGAGTTTACTTTTTGTGGAGAGTGTAAGCTCTGTGTCTAGATTCATATATGTTTTTGGCATCTGAACGTCCACTTCTAGTACCATTTTTTGAAAATCTAAGCACTTTTTATTTAACTTACTTAATCCTATGAAACTTTATACATTAAGTATTGCCATAATCCTCAGTTTACAGACAAAGAAAATGACAGCAAAGAGGCTTACTTAGTAACTTTTCCAAGATCACCAGGAAAGGGTGTATCTGTACCCCGAAGTTTTAACCATTGGGCTGATGTTGGTAATTCCTGCCAATAATAATAATGATAACAATGATGATGAAGATGTTGACAATTGCTTCTGTTTATTTCTTGAGCATTTGCTGTATTAAAGGTACTTTGACCGATGGTAAAGGAAGCTAGATATGATGTCATTTAGTTTCTAGAGGGAAATAAAATATTGTTTGCATATATTATTTATATCAATATACAATGTTATTCATTCTAACATAGGTAATATTTTTATAATATTTAACAGATGGAGAAACTGAGACTTAGGGATATTGAAGTATCTGCTAGTAAGTGGCAGACTCATCCTTTGAACTGAGGTCTGACTCTTTAACCTATGGGCTCAACGGTCAGCTTATACCTACTTAGCCTTCAGAAACCACTGTTGCATCCTGCAGATTTTTCTCACACTAGCAAGATCCTTTGGGAATACAACAACTCTTTGAAGCCCGAAGACTGGATCAAAACACAATAACTTTTAAAATTGGGCAATTTAAGAATTTCTAGTGTGGTTTACAACTCATTCCAGATTGCATTTATTACTCCTAGGGCCCGCTCCAAAGGCAAGGCATAGAGAAGTAGTCTATTTCATGAAAAATGGGAGAGCTGGACGAGCCTTGGTTTTCTAATGGGGAAGTAGAGGATGCCAGCAATAACTTCCCATGTTTCCATTAAGATATGTTACTGGTGCTTGCATTCATATCTCTGAGGCCATAACTTTACAGAAAATTATAGTCAGTTTCTTCATCCCAGAAGTCAAAAGTTGCCAAGCAGGAAAGCAAACTGACTTTCCTGTAATTTTCTTAGTTCACTTATGTTGAGGAGCCTTTTGCTCTCTGAGGTTTGCTGAATGTAGCTCGAAGGCAAATGAATCCTTCACTTTAAAAAGCATGAAACATCTGGGAGTTAGTTCTTATCTGTTAAATTAGTAGTTCATGGAACTCCAATTCTCTAGAGTTTGTCCTAAATTTAGGGTAGAATGAAAGTCCTTTTCCCTGATGAATAAAACCCCTCCCTGCTATGCTGACATTGGTTTTGCCAAAGTTTGCAGTTTGCTCAGTAGTTTTTTAGGCGATCCTAATTTTATTTTACTTTAAGAAGATGTTGCTATGGAATTAAGTCAATGTTTTTAACAGAGGTGTGATGCAGACAAGAATTAGTTATCATCTAATATCAGAGATGGTTGATTCAGCTATTAAGACTGTCAGGCTGAAGCGACCCGAGATTAAGAGATGCTTTTCAAGAGCATTCCTCATATGGTAACAAGTGAACTTTCTATGCAAGTTCTCCCCTTACTAACATTTCACCTCTTAGAATGTAAAACAAATGGTGAACATGAAATTCTCTATTAAGGACTTTCTATAATAAACACTTTCTTCAACATTATCTGTGGAGAATTTATTTCAATAAAAATTTGCAATTCCAACATACAAAACTGATCACATGGAAGAACCAAAGACAGAGCAAAATGAGAACTTACTGGATATTAACTGCATTTGAAAATAGTCTGAATTCATATTAGTTTCCTTTTTTTTGCTATGTCCTATTTTTAACCTACATTAAGTTTATCGTCAATCAAAGCTCCTCAGATTTTTAAATTATTATTAAAACTGCTGCTGCTAAGTCACATCTTCCTGTATTGGTGCAACTGTTTCTTACATTTATTCTTAATTTTTTATTGGTATTTTTTGGTTCATCTCAGTTTATGTAAATCTTTTTAAGTTTTGAATTTGTCAATAGTGTCATCCGGAATCTTTTTGGCTCTAACCAGTCAAGTCATTGGCAATCAGCAGTGAAGCACAGAAGGTATATTAACCGGAGAACGCCAAGGACAGAATCAGTATCCAGCTTAGGCGATTGGATTGCTTCTGCTAGCATGTGCATATATACGTGGTCTCAGCTTTAGCATGAACACACTTTTATAACTTACAAAAGACTAATTCATAAACCAGTACGCCAATGGATTCATTAGTAACAGATTGAACTGCTGTGACTAATGTCACCATCATGTCCACCAGCTAAAATTCTCCATCCTGTTATCAAGATACCTGGGACTTCAACTCAATCAAAAAGTTGCTAAGAGTGTAACATCAGCATCATGGTGGGGTGAGGCGGCTTCTTGGTTTCTCCTCTTAAAGTTACGACAAACCGAGCAACTGTAATTCAATAAAGGATTCTGTGCTCAATGCGCAGACACGTCTGAGAGATTCACACATTGAGATATCAGAAGGTACGCATATCAGAATAAGTAGGGAAGGCAGGACGGGGGAGGGGGAGGGCGGGTGAGAAACAGAGACAGGAGCTGCTGACACAGTGCAGCACTTGCCCTGGCCCCAGATGGTGCCGTGGTGGAGGTGTCAGGCTGCAGCCAGCACTCAGCAGCATCGAGGGCCAAAGCAGCAGAAGCAAAATTCTGGCCTCTGGCCAGTGCCCATTGTGGCTGAACCCAGCGATGGGGCAAAGATGTGTAACAGAGGTGTGGCAGCTGTGGCCCACCAGCTGCCACTACCAAGGAGAAAAGAATGCCACAAATGTGGGGATCACCTCCTTCTGCCCACCCTTCATCATGGTGGAACTGGGTAGAGGCATCTGGAACTCACAGCCTCAGATAATACAGCATGGTGGCAATTACTGCTTACAAGAAGGCAGTGCCAGGAACTCACAGGTCGGGAGCGCCATTGCCAACCACTGTCTGCCATGGGGTGGTACACTGAGACTGAGGCAATCCAGACATAGAGAGGACTCCCACTTCCTCAGGGAGTAAGCTGCATTTTCCATGGCCAAGGGGACACTGCTCCAACCCAGATGGTGGAAGTTCCAGTAGTGCAAGTAGAGAAAACAATAACTCGTATTATACACCAGCTACTGGAAAACATGAGAAAGTCCTCTACTTATTAACCTGCTGAGTTGTTAAAAGAAAAATGATATTTAAAAATGAAGAGTTCAATACCTGAATTGCCCAGGCAGAGAAACAATCTATCAGGTACCATGAATAACCAAGGTAACAAGGTAGCTCAGAAAGAAAATGAAAAGTCTCCAGAAATCAAACTGAAAAACATGAAGGGCTGTCACTTAAATGACAGAGAATTCAAGATTGCAGTTTTGAAAACACCTGACAAGATACAAAACTCAGAAAGGCAGTACAATGAGCTCAGGAATAAAATCTGTGAACATGGAGTACTTTACCAAAGATACTAAAACTAAAAAAAGAACCAGACAGAAATTCTGGAGCTGAAGGTCTCAAATGAGATTAAAAAACTATAATAATAAATTAGAGGTCATGGGAAATAGAGCAGACCCAGTGGAAGAGAGAATTCGTGATCTTTGAGAGAGAAATCTAGAAATGAGTCAGGTGGAAGAAGAGAGAGAACTGAGAGGTTAAAAAAAATGCAAGAACTCTATGAGAACTATCTGACTCCATTAGCAAGAGCAATATAAGAATAATGGGTATACCAGAAGGAGAAAAGAGGGAGAAGGGAATAGAGAGCCTATTTAAACTCAGAAAAGCAGTACAATGAGTACAACAATTTAAACAATTTATTGACGAGAACTTCCCAAACCTATGTAAAGAACTGGACCCTTGAATTGCAGAAGCTAATAGAACACCTAATTATCTCAATGCAAAAAGACCTTCTCTAGACACATTATATTAAAAGCGTTAACAGTTAATGACAAAGAAAGAATTCTCAAAGCAGCCAGGACAAAAAAAGACCTTAACCTATAAAGGAAACCCCATTAGATTATTGTAGGATATTTCAGCATAAACCTTACAAACTAGAAGAAAGTAGAGTCAGATACTCAAAATATTGAAAAGAAGAAATCACCAGTCAAGAATAGTATATCCAGCAAAGCTATTCTTTAGGTATGACGTACAAATAAAGGCTTTTCTGTACAGACAAAAGCTGAGGGAATTCACTACCATAAGATTTGCATTACAAGAAATATTGAAAGATGCTCTTCTACTTGAAACAAAAGATAAAAGGATATAAAACCATGAGAAGATGACAGACAGAAGCAGGAAATTGCAACTCTATTTCAGAATAGGGTATTAAGCACTTAACTATGACATAAAAGTTAAAGGGGGGGAAAGGCATTCATAAAAAGATTATAACTTCTGCAATTTGGAAATGTACACACACCATAAAAATGGATAATTTGTGACAACCAAAACAAAATGTGCAGGGAAAAAGGAGTGAACTTGCATGATAAGTGAAGATAGGACACAATCAGAAGAAAAAGGGCTATTGTATGTATGGTACTTTTTTTTCCCTTACATAAACCCAATGGTAACCACAAAACTAAAATCTAGAACTGAGACATGTTACATAATAAAGGAAGACATGGAAAAAAAACCCCATAGAAAATAACCAAACTAAAATAGCAGGCAGAAACACAGGGAAAGAAACAATGGAAACACAGTGTAACCAGATACCAAAAGTTAAAATGACTCAGAAGTCCTCATATATCAATAATTGCCCAAAATATAAATAGGCTGAACTGACCAATCAAATGGCACGGAGTAGAGGGATGGATTAATAAATAAGACCAAAGTATATATTTTCTTCACGAGACTCATCTCAGCTACAAAGAAAGAAAAGGCTCAAAGTGAAGGGGTGGAAGATGATATTCCAAGAAAACGACATACAGGGAAAAGTGAATGTAACCGTTCTTATATCAGACAAAATAGATCTCAAGATAAAAAATGTAACAAGGGACAAAGATGGACACTTCCTAATGATAAAGGGGACAATACATCAATAAGACATAATGCTTATTAATATGTATGCACTTAGCCTGGGAGTACCAAAATATACATAAAGCAATCACTATAGACCCGAAGGGAGAAACTGAAAAAAAAAATACAATTGTTGTAGGGAACCTGAATACCCCCTTGATAGCAATAGAAAGATCGTCCAAACAGAAGGTCAATAGGAAATATTGGCCTTAAATGACATATTAGGCAAAATGGACATAATAGATATTTACAGAGCTTTCACTCCCCCAAATGACAGAATATACATTCTTCTCAAGTGCACATGGTACATTATCAAGGATAGACCAAATATATGTTGGGGCACAAAACTAGTCTCAATAAATTCAAGAAGATTGAATCATACTAAGCACATTTTCCAACCACAAGGAAAAGAATGGTTATCTAATCTTCATTGGAAAGTAGAAAATAATGTTTCCTAACAGTTACTGAGTAAGAGTCAATGGGGAGGATGGATGACTGGTTTCTCAGGACAAGTCTTAAACCCACTAAACATGAGAAAATTGCTAATGCCTTTTATCAGGAGGACTAATTTCTTCCCACAGGCAGGTTTAGAATAATATTACAAAATAGGGGTCTGTCCCATACCAGAGGTAATTTTGTATTTTTGCAGAGATAATGGGCTCTTGTATATATTAACAACCCTGATTTATATTTTTGAATGCGGTTCAGCCCTGGTTGGTGTGGCTCAGTAGACTGAGTGCCAGCCTGCGAACCAAAGGGTCGCTGGTTTGATTCCCAGTCAAGGTACAGGCCTGGGTTGCAGACCAGGTCCCCAGTAGGAGGCCTGTGAGAAGAAACCACACACTGATGTTTCTCTCCCTCTTTCTCTCTCCCTTCCTCTCTCTCTAAAAATAAATAAATGAAATCTTTAAAAAAAAACGTGGTTCAGTACAGTCTTGTCAATGAATCCACATTTAGCTCCCTATTCTTGGAATTAACAGGTAAATACTTATGAAGACACTGCAGAGAGAGAATTTGTGTGTGCGAATGCTCCACCCTCTCTATCTACAGATTCAAGATCAGGAAAACTGTGCCCTCAAGCACTGTGATCATTTATGACAAGGCAGATGTTGCAGGGCATGTTGAAACAAAACAGGAAGAATATAAATGTTAATGGCATTATACTTCAAGCTGGTAAGGGCCAGTTAAAAAATATGAAGACCTGAAAGACCTATAAGATGCTAAAATTGTGGGGAAATCGATTTTGCCCTAGCAGAATGATACCCCAGCAGTGTACCCTGGACAACAGAAGGGGCAATTAATGAGAAGGGTTTCTGATACAACTAGGTTTTAATGCCATAAACCGGGTTTGTTTTGGAAGCAGATCCTTTTTGGAATATTTACTATTTATTATTTTAAACATATATTTAATGGCATTTAAATCATTTTAACTCCCAATTTTATATGAGACCTTAATTTGTGCCACGCTCAAGTTTGATGCAAGTGAGACTTTCCAGAAAGGTATACCTCAAGAGGTTGACAAAAGATTACTACATAAATTCACGTAGGGTAGGAGTCATGCTGAATTTATTTTTGCTTGGTAGGCTGTTGGAAACTTTTGTTGAATAAACTTATTAGATAAAGGAGAAAATGTCTACTGAAGTTATTTTTAATCTATTAGGTGCTACCCAATACATGCTACTGTGTTAAGTCACAGTCATTTGATGAATGAATGAAAGAGTGAATGAATGGAATTATCTATTGATCACCATCTGAGAGCTGAGGATTCTGAGGTTACAAAAGTGGTTTCATTAATGTCACCAAATTTATTTCGCCTTTAGCAACCACTCAATATGTTTTTGCTGACTTAGATAGAACATTCCTTATCCCTGTTTGGGGTGCCATGTCATTTGACATTTCCTTTTCTCTTTTTAACATATAATTTTAACTAAAATATTTTACTTTTTCAAGAGGTTTATTACTCCATTTGTGTTCTTTTTTTTTAATGGCTTCACAAAAGCTATTAGAATGAATAGAAGGACTATATCAATGGTAAAGTGAGATGATGTGATTGTCTTATAATTTGTATATTTTTCTACCGCTAGTATGTGTTACTTTTTATATAAAAATTGCAAATATTTTACCCTGAAAGTTTACTTAGTTTCTTCTCAATTCCTGAGTTTTCTCATACCCAGAGAAAAATACTCACATTAATCTCCAAACCCTATGCCCACACTTAGACAGACCACATTGGATGCACTAGAAGAGCTGTAGAGTTACAGAAGGAATTCAAACAGCCAGAATAAGACTGAACTAGATTTTATGACTGTACAACATTCATTACGCAGCCTACATTTTTAAAAGCCACATAACTGGGGTGCTATATGCTAGAAAGAGCAAACTATAAATACTGGTCCTGTCTCCATGGAGCTTTTATATATGCAAGTACACATAGAGTCTTTTAAAATAGGCACTGACTCCCCTTAAACTGAGTCTTGAAGGGCTGAAAGTTGTGAGGTAGACAATGGCGGAGGGTTCCGTTCAGGTCAAAGGAAGGGAACCTGTCCAAACGGGAAGCCAGTGTCACAGATAGCCGTGGTAGCCATGTGGTCAATTTCGATTTGGTGGCCCTCAAACTTCTGGCTTCACTTGAATTGCTAATACTGAAAGGAAGTGACTCTCTCAGATAAACTGTCAATTGTCAAAATGACTGAGACCCCAGATGTGCAATAGAAGAGCTTCCTGCTTGTACCTCTGTTCTCAAGCCATTAGGATCCCACTGAGATGAAAAAAAAAAATTGTGAGGTGAGGCAGACAACTGTGAAACGAAGGTTTTAGAGGTAGACTGCCAGGCTTTACATTTCTAGCCCCACCACCTCGTACACCTCCAAACATGAGCAGATTACTTCCCTTCCCTCTGCTTCAGTTTCCTCATCGGTACAATGGGACAGTACAGTAACTACTTCAGAGGCTGCTTGTCAACGCTGCCACATGCAGTGCAAGAAGGATCATTGTGCACTCCCAAGCCTCGTCTCCCAACAGTTTATGTCAGTCATCGTGTCTCTTAGTGGGTGCCAAGCTCAAGAGAGGAAAAAACAACAGTGTTACCATTGGACTCTTAAAACCTCACTCAGTTAAAGGACTGCCATGTGGGGTAAAAAGGTCTTAACAGTTTGGCTTCCTAACTAGATGTTTTTCTTCTTGGAAGATGACATGTTAACTGATAAGAACATTGTGATTGGCTTGATACTTGTATTTCTTATTGCAAATTAACAGGTAGCTCTGTTGCTTTATCTGATCAGAAAGCAAACTTGTGGGTCATATTTCATGGAATCCATTTGAAGGCCAAAGAGTTTGCCTCTAGCCCAGTCTCTCTCTCTCGCTCTCTCTCGCTCTCTCTCTCTCTCTCTCTTTCCATAAAGCTCATTAATTGTGAGACTTTTTTCCAAAGCCAGCATTATAAATAAGCTCTATCATATATTTTTAAAATTTCCCCAAAATGGGAACATTTCAACTTAAATTGAAAAGCTAAAAGCCAAAGGTATTCTTCCAGGAGTTATTTTAATTATTAAGCACCCCTCAGTAGATATTTATGATTCTTGGACTATGGAATCAAATTTTGTCTTGCTAAATAACTACTTGAGATTATGATATCCAGTAGAAATAATTTATTATACTAATTAAGGGACATTGTAGTGACATGTTTAATAGTAATAGAAATCAAACAGTATTATTAAGGATGGGGCGAATATATAAAATAATACTATTTATGACTAAAATTTATCTTGGTTCGCTTTCTAAAAATAACTCAATATATTTCATTTCTCTGATACTTTTATTACAATTCTCTGTGAACATCATTTAGCCTACGTAGGATATTTCATTAATTAAGCATAAACTGTAGTATGCCAAGGCAGGAAATAATAATGTAAGTGTTAACAGTTCTGAGAATAAATGATAAAAATTAATCTAACCAAGATGTCAATCATAAAAACAAATTACATGGGTTGAAGAAAAATGTGAATGTCAAATAAAAAAGAGGAATTGCATTCTAACTTTAAGGCAAGGTGAATGGGTAGAGTTGAGTTCCACATACAGAACGATTTCAATTCACAACTATAATTAGACTTAACTTCAAACCAACAAATCTCAATTTAAATTCTTTCTTACCCGGAGTTGCAGCTAAAATGTCTCCATTTCATGATGAATACTGTCAAGAATGACAACGGAAGATGAGTTGAATCATTATGAAGCTCCTCTTGGAATGCAATGTCATTCCTGTGCAGAAAAAGAAGACAAATTAAGTTATTGTGAATCAGATCTTTTCTCCCTTGATATTTTTAAATGGTTACTATTTGACTCTGAAATTGATCTGATGTAGACTTCCCTCACTGTGACTCTTGGCCACACCCACTTGTTTGTAGGTTTCCTGCCTTCTTCACTGGTGGGTCTCACTCAGCTGTGTTCTCAGCACCAGCCAAGGTGCCTCACACATTGCAGGTGGGCAATAAATGTGTGTCGAGTTAAAAACTAATTATGTGATAGAGGCATGTAGAGGCAGGGCACCTGGGTCTGGTCCCTGGTATGTTCTCCACAGAGTGCCCTCCTTCCTCTTTTGTTTGAACAAATGTTTAGATTATTTTATTATTATGGGGGGATGGAGGTTTGCAGAATGAGCAGTTCCTGCCTTTGTTTATGTTTTCTCCAACAATGATAAACATGGCTTGAGCGGTTATTATATGCCTGGCGCTGTGCTAAGAGTTCTGCCTATATTGATGGCGTTCAGTTCCTCCCAAATCCTATGATGGAGTATTATTATTCATTTTAAAAAGGTAGACTTCAGATTTTGGGGAAGTTTTATGTTCACAGCAAATCAAGCGGAAATTCCCTACCCCGCACATGCACAGCCTCCCTCACTATCAATATCCGGTACCTGCATGGCACATTTGTTACAAGTGATGAACCTACACTGACCCATCATTATACATGTACATATATACATATCTACACATAGATATACGTACATTAACATACTCATTACTAGCTTTGGGACTTTGAAAAACTGTATCGTAAGTTTTGTCTTCCTAGTTATAAAATGCAAGTAATTTTTCTTTCTCAGGGCAAAGAACAGGATTTACTTCTTTCAGTCTCAGGAACTTAAATCCCACTATATACAAGTCTTGGTATGAGACTTTTCTAGAATAATTCCAGGAGCTAGGTGTGAGGGCTCTGGGAGCGATTGCACTTGAATTACTTAAGGGCTAGTGGGACAGGACTGGGAATATAGGTTTCCGAGGTACAATCTTGAAACCAAATAAAACAGCTGACTCCCACCAAAAGAGAAGAACAAAAGGAAGATCAGTGCTCTCTTCAAAAACAACAACGTGAAGAAAAATGGAAAAAGAACATCATTAAATCATTGAATTAGTGTTTTATTGAGAAAATATGGATGACTGATCAATCGTGTTATGTCCAAAGATGGTATCCTGACCAGAAATTAACATTTCTAAAAATTTATCCTCAGGAATAAAGTGGAGTTGGGTACAAAGGCCTGAACCTCTGCTGAGTTTTTCCCCCTAAATATTGGTCTTTTGGGTTCCACCTTATGTGTGTGTCTATGTGTCTTTCAAAGTAATTTTGTCCTAAGCAACAGTATCAAGGAACTCATGGCTCTGATGTTATACCTCCTCCAAACCGCTTTGAATACGTTCCACCCACAATTCGCTCAGAGGGGACGGCGCTCGGTTCTCTGTACAGTCGCTAACACTTTGCTTGGAAGGCCAACGGGACGACGGTCTGAAGGCAGGACTGTGAGTGCTGCGTCTGACGGGCTTCAGGGCCGGGCACAGGGGGAGGGGCAGGGGACCAAAGGGCTCTTGACCGCCAGTGCTTTACCAACGGCACTGGACTCCTGGGCGTGTCCTATTCCTACACCTCTGGCATCTAAGAGCAATGACTCTTGTAACTTTCTCCATATCAGTCTCTTACAGGAAACATCATTCATTTCACCAATGAAAATTATTTTTTAAGGCATCCCAAGACTTTTTATTTATTTAGTTTTAAATTTAATTTTTAAAAAATTGATTGAGTGTATTGGGGAGACATTTGCTAACAAACTTATATAGGTTTCAGGTGTACAACTCTATAATATACATCATCTGTACATTGTGCTCTCCAACCTAAGTCAAGCCTCCTTCCATCACCATTTATCCCCCCTTTACCCTCTTCAACCGTCCCCACCGCTCATTCCCTTTGGTAATCACCATACTGTGTCTATGAGGGTTTTTTATTTTGTTTTGTTTTGTTTTTGCTTAATCCCTTCACTTTTTCACCCAGCCTTCCAAACCCCCCACCCCTTTGACAGCTGTCAGTCTGTTCTCTGTATCTATGAATCTGTTTCCATTTTGTTAGTTTATTTTCTTCATTAGGTTCCATATATAAGGGAAGTCATATGGTACTTGTCTTTCTCTGACTGGATAATTTCATTTATTTTTAATACCACTTATGCTAATTAACAAACCTTCTGGTATAGATATCAATAAGCATATTTCAAGGACATATTAATCAACACTTAATCACCACTTACTACACAAATGAAAAATTATTTTTAACACTGCTTATGTTAATTAATAAACCCTCTAGTGTAGCTATCAATAAGAATATTTTAGCACCAAAAAATCTACTCTTACAATGTTGATTCCTTTTACAACATTTCAAGTGATAATTAATTGTCCCTAGGGTGTGGATTAAAGATGATTTGCATTATGCTCCCCGGTACAAACTGATACACACACACACTCACGTGCACATGGACACCCTCCAGCTGCTTATACTGATGCAATTTAAAGTAAAGTATCATGTAGACCACAGAACAGCCTCAGCAAATAGGAACAACCAGGATTTTTATTCCAGTGTAATAATAATAAAATAATTCATCTAAATGTTTACTAAAAATGGCTTGGTTTTTTTTAAAAATCTTGATACATTTTGAATTTCTCAATTTTAGCACTTTGATATTTGGGGCTGGAGAATTCTTTGTCGTGGGAGATTATCCTGGACCTTGTAGGATACTTAGTAGCACCCTTGGCCTCTATTCATTAGGTGTCAGAAGTACTCCATGCCCCCTGGCTGTGCCAAGCAAAAGTGTCTCTAGATATGGCAAATTGTCCACAGGGTGCAAAACTGCACTTAGTTGAGAATAGCTTAGTTTAATAGCTGTGAAGCTATTAAAATATGTTATAAAGAATTTTAATGACTAGAAAGATAATCATAAGATTTTGAATGAATAAATCAGGATATAAAATAAAAGGTAAGTATGACCCTGATTTATGAAATATAAAAACAGCTATATGCATTGAAGTATAATAACAGCTAACCTGTACTTACTCTACACCAAACATTAAGCTTTCGCATGTTTTATTTAATTAATTCTCAGACTATGCTTAGGAGGTTGGTACTATTATTAACTTCATCTGACAAATAAGGAAACTGAAGCTCTGAGAGGTTAAGAAATGTTGAAAGATAATACCGTAATATTAACAGCAGTCATGTCTGAGTAGTGAAATTTGGCTGTTATCTATTTATCTCTATATTTCCCAAGCTTTTCTCAATAAACATTTACTCCCTTTAACCAGAAAACTTAAAAAGAAAGACATTATGAAATTATAAGCCTCTCTTTTAGAGAACAAAATGTATTTTTTGAGTGCTTTCTAACTTTTTTCATCTAATATTTATATTCTTGGCCTTGTTCCTACGCCTTTATTTTTAGTAACATTTTCTTCCTAATTATTTGAAGCCTATAATGAAGAATCTTCCCCATTATTCTAGTTCAGATGTATATTTAATGCTTCAACTTAAAGCTCTGAATCATTGAAATAAAACCTTGGGGAACTCTTTCTAAAGAAATAAGGTACCCAGTACTTTGAAATTGTTTTTTTGCGGGGGGGAGGAGGGTTATTGTTAATTTGTAATTAGCTAGAAACGTCAGAAATCCCTGTGGAAGATCTTTTGAAACGATATCAGCCAATTTCCCCTCCTT
The DNA here is from genome assembly GCA_004026545.1 of Mormoops blainvillei. NCBI lineage: Eukaryota > Metazoa > Chordata > Mammalia > Chiroptera > Mormoopidae > Mormoops > Mormoops blainvillei. Next base: position 66,735 of record PVJD01006343.1, read on the forward strand.
GGAAAAAGGCGTTCGCAGGCGGAGTAAGTGAAAGCAGCATCACTGTGCGCTGAGGCTGGGGCTTCCTCGAGGCTGTGGAGGGTTAGGGTTCTGAACATTCCTATCAGGACAGAATCCTGATGGCGAGGAACGTGAGCCATGTCTGCCCACTGGGTGCTATTTTTACGTCGCTGCTTGCCTGTTTGAGGATTACTCAAAGTGGCAAACATAGCTGCTTCCTGATAACTAATTAAGGCATTCTCTGTGTGCTGCTTATTCATGTTACTGTCCTGGAATGACAGAGGGAAGTCTTCATGAGTGGCCTCTGCTTCCTCTTCTGGACTAAATCTTTCTTGGCAGTTCCTCCGGGTTCCTGACCCTCATTCGGTCTGCATTAGGTGCCCCCTCTCACTGTATTTTCCAAGCACCCAGCCAGCTATCGTGAGAGGTTTATCACAGTGTCATCGGTCAAACTTTGTGTGCTGCTTCTTTCTGGAGGTAGGGTGGGTTTCGGTGATGAACAGGTATTACTGCTGAATAGTAAACACCACCAAATTCACATGGTTTTTGTGTATGTTTCATAAAAATTACCACATGATATTCGATTCTAAACTTCAAAAGTCAAGTTCCAAATTCTGGAACATTCAGTTCTATTTTCCAGTCCCCACAACACACACACCAAGTAGATATTTCTCAAAATATACATCAGACAGACCACAAAGATGGTGAAGGGATTAACCAAAGAACATTTACGCATGACCCATGGACACTGGACAAGGATATGAGGGAGGGGGGAGGGGGGGCTGGGTGGAGGTGAGAAAAAGGGGGGAAAGCAGGAACAATTGTAATAACATAAACAATTAAAAAAAAACACAGCTTTCACATGTTCAATACTCTCTTCAGTCAATACCTTTTCTTGGAGTAAGTCTATTAGAAACAGGACTTAGGTAGACAATTTTAACCGAAGTTGCTTTAAAATAGACGTGATAGCATGTCTGAGCAACCTTAGAATCAGTGAGGTCTTGGTGAGTTGGTTTCTGCCTCCGAAACAAACCTTTATCAGCAGCCAGGAAAGTTATATGGGGTCTGCAGCCAGGAGGCTCAGATCATCTTCGGCCGCCACTTGTTCCCTTCTTTCCTACCACCCATCTCTTCTTCTGGCAGGACGTGAGAAATCTGGAGCCACTTTGGAGTAGGTGATGGGAGTGGGAAGTGGGGAAGGAGTATTAGCTCCGAATATCAAGTGTACTGAAATGTATCTTCTATAGAAACAAAGAAATAAAAAAGATCAAATCAAAATGTTCCTCAGGTGTGTGCCATTCATTTGTTTGAAATTATTTGCTAAGAGACGTTATAAAAAATAAAACAAAAAAAACATGGCCAGGCAGCAAAGCAGCATGTGGCTCAGTCTACCAATTCCACATAGACTGGAAGGAAAAAGAGAAAAGTGGATGTTTATAGACTTATTTTACCCTAAACTAGCAAACAAGTAGAAACCACCCTAGGTGCTACTCACTTTTCATCACGTCAGTTCACACTTGGCCCTTAGCCCGTCTGAAGTAATGTGAAGTGTACCTACAGTCAAAGAAGTTCATAATTCAACCAAGAAGCTAGTTCTCTGTGAAAACCTTCGAGTCTAATCACTAGACTAATTTAAAGTAAGACAGATGTTGTTGTTTTATTAATGAAGTACTTTCAGAAATGTATACTATTTTTCAGGATTAGTATTTTGGGGGACTGGGAAATTCTTTTGTTCTTACTGAGTATAGATTTGAAAGGATGGAAAGGCTAAAAAGTTAGTAGGAACAATCAAATTAATGCAAGACGGGCAAGAGTAACAAGAAAAAGTCCATACCAGCATCTAGCACTTTGACTGGCAGGTAGAGTGAGTTCTGCAAAAGACTTTTTGAATGAATGAATCAATGAATAAATCAATGAATCTTGGTGTTCTGATTCTCACTTCCACGGGCATTAAAATCACGGTGAATTGGTGTATATAAATTTAGATGCTAGGCTGTTTAAATATTATATAGAAATGAATTCTCTACTTCATATCCCTAGTGTTTTGTTCTTCTTTTTTAACAACACACTGTAAGTTGCAGTACCACTTGTTTCTTCTTGTCTGCACATCCATCTAAATTATCTGGCTCTTTGTCTATCATCATTTCTCAAGTGTATTTGTATCCTGTGTCTACCAGTGGCTGTTAACTTTTCCTATACAGAGGGATCCCACAAAAACTCATATTGACGTGTAAATGAGGTATAAGAGGCAAAGCCCTTCATTTCTCCATTCATTAGAAAGGAGGTAAAAGAATGAGCAATACACTTCTTTGAAAAATTCTTATTCTTTTTCTGGTCAACTTGATACAGGTCAGACAGAAGCAGTCTTATGGTCAAAGAAATGACCCTTTTTTGCTCAGGGCAGAAAGCGTGTGTTCCCAATACACTTCACTTAGTTCTGTCATCTGTGAGCACTGCTTCAAGTTGCAATTAAATATCACCTTGGTTTTCCTCAGTAGCAATTTAATGTTACATTTTAAATATTTAATGTTAATTTGATTTAATTGTAACTTTTAATGTTATATTAATGAAGAGAAGTGCATCTTTGGTTAAAATCTTATGTTTAAGATCTGCATAACTTGATTTTACTTCTCAACCAGGATGGATTCTATAAAGAGTACAATAAAAAAGAAAGAAGAGGGGGATGTAACCCTCTCTATTCAGAACTTCAAAAAGAGAATCTCAGCTCTTGGAATTCCCTGCCTCCTATTGATAAAGGGGCATTCTGAAAATGTTCTTGCGCAGACAGACATATAGAATGTATTTAGTATTCTCTTAAAAATCCACTTATGTAAATATTGTGGGTGTCTGTGTTTGGACTAAACAACGGAGCCATTGTATGCTTGGCATTAATGTAGCTGGAGATTTCTAATTGCTTCTTGTATTCACCAATAATTCACAAGGGATGAATTTACGTATATTTTCTACCAAGCCCACGGCTTTTTGGCTGAATTTTCCAAGGCAGATAAATCTCTCCTATTGTTTACACTGGTGTCCACGCCAAAGAGGAGTGAGTCAGTGGAAAGGCAGTCTTGAAGCACACAGCTGCCAAGTTTCTGGATCCTACCTATTATAAAGATATAAATTTGGGAACCATTTTGATGATTACAGGTTAATGCATAGCTTAAATATTTATGTTTTCTGTCTATAAAAACAACTAAGTTCCAAAGAAAAATAAAAATAGATGGAATGTCAAAACAAATGAACCTGAGCTTTCAGACTCTGTTTTGACGGAGTGCAAGGCTGTGTTCAGACCAGCGCACAAGCGTTCCTTAATGCTTCCCCTGTACCACCGAGGCCGAACTCTGTCTAGAGGGAGCCCACAGAGTTAGGGTAGAATGGGTTCTGCTTGACTTCTCTTTTTTCTTCATCCCCATTATTTTTTATAACACAAGTAATGCAGCATGTGTTTGTTGTTAAAATGGAAATAGAGATACACAAATGAATGAAAAACTCTTGCCTTTGTTACCCAGCCCCCATCCCCCCAAAATAATCACTGCTAATGACTGCACATGTACTTACCTGACCCCCCTTTTAAATAGATATGCAAACACATTTATCTATAATTTGTAAAAAAATATATATATATATATAACATAGCTAACTTAAAAACTTCTTACCATGATAGAACATATATCTACCTTTTAAAAAATTAAGTCCATAGAATTATAAATATATCATAATGTGCTAAATATGTTTACCTACTGTGTTAATTAGGCATTACTTCTGTCTATTATTACTAAAGACTCAAAAAAAAATAGTAGCACAAGAACAACAGAGATTTTACCATTTTCATAACAAGAGTTGGGCAGTCCTGGGCAGGTATGAAGCTCCCTGATATCTCCAGGAATAGACTGTTTTTAGTGCTCTGATACCGAGTGTGGTTTCCATCCTCAAAGTAACACCATGGTCTCAAAATAGCTGTTGGAACTCCAGCAATCAAGTCTTTTCACGCAAGAAGAAATAAAAGGCAAGGAATAAAAGTTTTTTGTGTCAAAAAACTTTTATACAAGCCTACCTGATAATTTCTGCATGTATCTCATTGATCAATCAATACATAGCCACCCCTTTCTGAAAACACTTAAGGGGAATGCAACATGTTAGCGGGTCATAGAGATGCCTCCAACAATTACGGTTCTATCAGAACAAAGAAGGGGAGTTACGAGGTTGTGTGGGTATCTAGCAATCTCAGCCATGTTTTGATAGATATTCAGGTTGTTTACAATTTTCACTATAAAAAATAGTGCTGCAAAGAACACCCATAAACATGTTTCTTCTTGTGGTATTTGCTTCCTTTTTTCCTGTAACTCCTGTTTTTGACTCTGATTCTGTTAATTAGCTTCCATTATATTACATCTTTTCATTATTTATAATTTTATCTTTGCTCTTGGTCCAAAGGAGGAATTGTCCCTACGCTCTTCTAAGTCTGACTCACCTCTTCCCCCTTTTGGGGGCTTGGCCGTGAAAACAGAATAATAGGTTAAAATGTTGATATTTGTCCATGAAAGAAAGAAAACGTGAAGGGGCCCCCATGCGGTCATCTTTATTATTTAGCTGGCGGAGGGCGCAGGCTGGGTATAACTTCCTAACCTCTGACGAACCCTGTGCTCTGGGTTTTCCATCTGTTAAGTGCCGCTAATTTTTGGTACTTCATTCACAGGGTTGGTGTAAGAATTGAATGTAAAGCACTTGGAATGGTAGCGGGCCTGAAGTAAGTGCCATGTGTATTTACTGTTGTTAAATGTTGTCTCAGCAAATTAAAAAAAGAAAAACAAAACCGTTTATGTGCAGCATGACGGCAAGAGAGACATAAACAGAATATGAGTGGTACTCAGAGTTCAGAATAGTTTTTGGGAGGGATGTGAGATGGCCCAGATGGGATGATTACAGAATTTTGAGCACCTTTGAAAGACAAAGACACCGGAAGAAAATAACAATACGGGCCAATATCCATGATGAAATGGATGCAAAAAATCCTCAAATTATTACCATGACCAGATAGATTTATCCCTGGGATACAAGGATGGTTCAACATGTGCAAATAAACCAACATGATACACCAATTTAACAGAGTACGGGATAAAAAGTATACTATCATTTCAACAGATATAGACAAAGCATTTGATAAAATTCTAAATGTTTCCATGATAAAAGCTCTCAACAAATCAGGTATGTAAGGAAATTACCTGAACATAATAAAGGTCATATATTAAAAAACCCACAGCTGATATGACACTCAATGGTGAAAAATTGACAGCTTTTTCTATAGAATATGGAACAAGGAGAGGATACCCACTTTTACCATTTCTATTCACCATCATACTGGAAGTTCTAGCCAGAGAAATTAGGCAGGAAAAAGGAAAAAAAGATCATCCAAATTAGAAAGGAGGAAGTAAAATTATCTTTTTTTGTAGATAACATAGTCTTATATGTAGAAAAACCTAACAACTCCACACACAAAAACACCTGTTCAAATTAATATGTGAATTCAGCAAAGTTGTAGGATACAAAATCAACATTAAAAAATCAGTTGTGTTTCTATACAATGACCACAAAATATCTGAAAAATAAATTTAGAAAGCAATCTTATTTAAAACAGCACCAAAAAAGAATAAACACTTAGAAATAAACTTAAGCAAGTGGGTAAACTATCTGTACACTGTAAAGTATAAAACACTGATGAAAGATATTAAAGCAGACACAGATAAATGGTAAGATATTATTTGTTCATGGACCAAAGAATTACTATAGCTAAAATGTCCAGACCACCTACAGTGATCTACAGACTCAATGTAATCCTTATCAAGATTCCAATGGCATTTTTTTACAGACATAGAAAAAATCCTAAAATTTACAAGAAATCACAAAAGACCCAAAACAGAGAGAGAAGAACAAAGCTGAAGCATATTTCCTGATATCAAAATGTATTATAATGCTACAGTAATCAAAATAGTAGGATACTGGCACAGAAACAGACCCACAGGCCAATGGAACAGAGTAGAGAACCCAGAAATAAACTTGCCATCAAATGATCTTTGACAAGGTTGCCAAAAATATACAATGAGAAAAAACAGTCTCTTCAATATTATGGTGCTGGGAAAACTGGATATCCACATTTAAAAGAATGAAATTGGACCCTTATCTTATACCATACACGAAAATCTACTCAAACTGGACTAAAGATTTAAGCATAAGACCTAAAACTGTAAAACTCATAGGAAAAAAAAAAAACAGGGAAAAAGCTTCTTGACATTGGTCTTAGCAACCATTTCTTGGATACGACACCAGAAGCACAGGCAACAACAACACACACACAATAGACAAGAGAATCACATCACACTGGAAAGCTTCTGCACATAAAGGAAACATTCAACAATGTGCAAAGACAACATATGAATGAGAGGAAGTATCTGCAAACTATACATCTGACAAAGAATGAATTTTCAAAATATATAAAAGCTTCTACAACTCAATAGCAAAAACTCAAATGACCTGATTTGAAAAATGGACAAAGGAACTGATTAGACATTTCTTAATGGCCAAAAAATATATGAAAAGGTGCTTATTATCACAAATCATCAAGAAAATGCAAATTGAACCACAGTGAGGTATCACCTCACATCCGTTAGTACGGCCATTAAAAAAACAAAACTTTTGACAAGGTTGCAGAGAAAAGGAGACCTTTGTACACTGTTGGTGGGTATGTAAATTGGTACAGCCATTATGGAAAACAGATTATGGAAAACAGAACTACCACATGGTGCAGCGATCCCACTTCTGGGTTTATATCCAAAGGCATTTAAATCAGGATCTCAAAGAGATATGTGCTCCCATATTCATTGGAGCATTATTCACAATAGCTAAGACATAGCAGCAACCTCTATAGCCATCGACAGATAAAAATATATCTCAAATTTTCTTTACCCATTTTTCTGTAGTTTAGTGAATGTATACTTATCTCCACACTCACCAAACTGAATATGTTAAATGTGTACAGCTTTGGGTAAGTCAATCGCATCTCAATAAAGTCTTTTGTCCTTTAAATAAAACGCTTTAAAAAACATTACGAACTTGAAATAATGAACACTAATTATCTCGGATTTTTTGTGCTCAGGAACCTGGTGCAGCTGAACTGGGTCCTCTGCCTCACGGTCTCCCAAGGGGATGCAATCAAGGAGTTGGGTGTGGCTGCAAGTGTCATCTGAAGGCTTGGCTGGAGGAGGATTCTCATTCAAGCTCACTCATGTGTTTGCACCATGATTCAATTCCTCATGGGCTATTGGATTGAGGGCTTTGGTTCCTGAATGGCCCATGACAAAAAGGCCTCCCTCTGTGACCACAGAACCAGCTCGAAAAGGTCCTGTCCTGTTTTTAACAAAATACTGAATTGCTTTTCAGAGACAGCTGACCAAAACCCCAAGTCATGCAGCTGAAGCAAGTGCTATGGAGAGAACTTTGATGTCTAGCTGCACCCAGAATAGTCTCATGCCACGCCCCCCACAACTACTGCCAACCAAGGGAACAGGATATAACCTGAACACCAGAACCCTTTCAGAAGCGAAGGACCCATTGTCCAGGAGATCTGATGTTGAAGTCCCTTACCATAAATGGCCAAGTCTAAGGTCCTCCAGTTAAAACTTGCCCTGCCAGAGCTTATGCATACCTGTTCTCTTTACCTTTTAGAGACATGCCCTGGATCGGAGGGGACGGTTTGGGCCCTCTCCCTGTCTCCTCCTTTGGCTGCGTCTTCAAACACACTCTTTCCCCGTTGCATGCTCAATGCTTTAGCAATTGGTCTTACTCTGCATGGGGCACACGATCTTGGGTTCGGTTACCCCTCTATTCCTTGCTACATGAGGCTTTCCACAGGACAGCTTGGGACAGAGCCGCTGGCTTCCTTCAGAACAACTGAGCAAGATGAAGTTCAGTCTTTTTGTAACCTAATCTCAGAAAGGACATCCTATTCCAGGGTCTGGTTTGAGACACTGCCTACCTCAAATATGAAAAATGTTTCTGACAAGGACCACCACTTCAATTTAAATCTGCGTCATTAGTCGCACACAAAAAAATGCATTTGTTAACATAATTCTCTGCTTGGGTGTTCTCTGAACAGTGAATTGAACTCTCAACACACATACATGCTGCCTGGATAATGTTTCAATTTTACTGAAAAGAAAGTTCAATGTTCAAAGAAGTTAATAATATTCTCCAGCAAATATTGCTTCCTGAGTACTTATAACTATTTGTAGAATTGAAATTGTCAAGGAAAATAGTTTTGTACCTTATATTAAAACATATGTATTAGAGTGGGTATCAAAGTTGCTGTTTGGACAAATCTGACATTGCTTCTATTTCTCAGAACTCTTGCGTATCACAGTACATGAAAGGCCCTGCAGAAGAGTGCCATACGTTCTCTACTTTCTATACTTTTCTGGTGTCACGTTTTGTTAAATCTTAGAAGGAGGCAATAATTGAAATGTCTTCAAGATACGGAGCATGAAGACAAGATAAACAGTCAAAACTATCTTAAAAGAAACATATCCTGTTTTACATTTGGTGTGGAAATGAAGCTGTGATGTTCTTTTCAGACTATAAACTGACAGTCTAAAATGATACAGTATCCTACATATGGGCTTTTATATATTCTCTGTCAATAAAAAAGTTACTGTTCTCCATGTTTTGTACATGACTTTTGTAATTCATTCAAATTCACCTCATAAAAGAGCAAAGGTATGTGGACAGTTACTAGAAATTTTCTGTACCTTCCAACTAAATTTTTCTTGCTTGAGGCAAATTAGCTTCTGTGCATCTCTTCACAGGTAATTCAGTAAAACTTCTATTTTCCGGAACTGTCAGTCCCTGGATACTAACATCTGCACTCTGCTTTTAGGAAAAAGAAATAAATCTGAAGGAGAATTAGATAGCTGGGGCTTTCAAAAAAGCAAACACAAATCTCCGTGGATTACAACATATGTTCACTTTGCACTCAAACTACACACCCATGACAGGCCCGCTTCCCTGCTTCCCTGGGATTTCTTTGTTCCTGCACCCAGGGTGAAGGAGCTGCCTGCCCCTGGGGCACCGCCAGGAAGCAGAGGAGGGGCAATTGTGTGAAGGCACTTAAAGACATCACTGGGAAAACACAAATGTCCCTTCTGCTCACAGTTCATTGGCTTACGCAAGGCCTACGGCTAAGCCTGAGGTCGGTGGAGTGGAGAAATGTAATCTTCCCACACGAGGTGAAAAATAATACAACTCACCACACACACTTAGAGGATGTGATTGAGATGCTTCTGCTCATTTCAAATTACCACTGGCAATTTAACACAGTCTTCCAACCAATGGGAGTGGGCACTGTCCAGCCTAGTTTCACTGTTTTAGTTCTACCCTGACTCAGTTTCCCTTGCAATCCTAATACCAATCTCTTGTATCTTTCAGATACATAACACTCTGATACTCACTCATGCAATGTTTAGAAACAGGTCCGTATGGCAGAACCCCTATCGCATCCCTTACGTGAGAAGCAGGAATTATACTGCTGAGAGCCTACTTGGTTCGGTGCACTTCTGAGTGCTTTAGTTAATCTACTCAACAGCTTGGTGAGGAAGAAAAGATTCTTCTCATTTTACGTGTAAACAAACTGACCAGAGAGCTAACACAAAGTCACACAGCCAGCCAGGGGTGAAGCTCGGATTTACAATCAGCATTTGGACTCCGGAGATTTGACAAATACAGCTACAAAGACAATGACTACATTTTGAACATTATACAACCAAAATGGAAATTTTGCCAGCTCTCTGTTAGCAGAAAATGAAATGACCACATTCCCCACAGACTTCCAAATGGCTCAAATCACTAATCTGTTCACTGAAAAAAATTACAAATATTTATGTTAAGGCTTATAAGGAAAATCTCCTTTCTCTGAAGTCTAGAGAAGCATTTGTTCCTTTTTGCACAGAGCCCTCAGGGACATCCTGTTTGTAGTGGGAACACACAGAGCCTATTGCCAAAAAGAATAATTGTTCCGAATGGATGGCTGAGGAGGAAGCAAAGAAGTGGAATTAGATCTAAGGTGGAAAGAAGTGGAATTAGATCTAAGGTTCCCTGAGGCACACATAAAAAACACATAAAAGAATTGGGATCCAGGTTTCCCAGGGGCAGGGAAAAAAGTAGACACAAGTTGCAACAAAGGTAGCTATTAACTGATGAATTTACATAAGGGCACTGAGAGAAGAGATTGAGTTTTTCATGAGAAATTCCAGACTTTGTTTTGCTGCTGTTCTGCATGAATTATGAATATGATCTCTGTACCTTCTGGTGTTCAAAGGAACACAGAGAAAGTGGCCCTATGCTACCTTCTAGGAATTTTACAGTTTTGATCACCTAGGTCTATGATCATTGAGGTCGACTAGCCATTTTATTTTTTTGTGAAGGGTTCAAGTCTGTGTAGATTCATTTTTTTTTTTTTTTTTGCACATGGAAGTCCAGTTGTTACATTTGTTGAAAACGACTATCTTTTCTCCCTGTGTTGTTGTCTTTGCTCCTTTGTCAAAGGTAAGTTGACTATATTTATGTGGGTCTACTTCTGGGCTCTCTATACTGTTACCTTGATATATTTGTCAATTCTCTGGTCAGTATCACATTGTCTTGATTACTGTAGCTTTGCAGTGTTCACGTGGTGTCAGACCTTCAATTTTGTTCTTATCCTTCAATATTATAATGGCTATTCTGGGTATTTTGTCTTTCCACATAAACTTTAGAACTGGATTGTCACTATTCACAAAATAACTTGCTAAGATTTTGACTGGGATGGCATTGGGAGGAACTGACATCTTGACTGTATTAAGTGTTCTCCATAAATATGGAACATCTCCCACTTACATACTTCTGTTTTGGTTTCTTTCAGCAGGGCTTTCCTCACATAGATCTTGTGCATAGTTTGCTAGAGATATCTAACCATGTGAGTAACTCACCTTGCAAATAGATCCTTTTGTTCCAATCACATCCAGTTTCACATGACTACAATTTTGGTTCACACCTGATTACAGTGTCATGAAAGTCCTGGATGATGACCAAAGCTGTCCCCAATTTTTGCCTGCAGAAACCATGAAAGATGATAAATGTTTACTGTTGTTTTAAACCACTAAATTTGGAAGTAACTTGTTATGCAGTAATGGATAATTAATATATTTAATTTTCAAATGTCTCTGTATGTTACTTCACTCTAGTCCCCTAATACTTCAACTCACTTTACATGCGTAAAAGAAAAAAAAATATTGTAAAATTCAAGATGGACCACAGCTAAAAATAATCAGTTTATGGAAGAAATTATTCATTTTTTAGTAAAACCAGTCTGTTTTAAAACATTGTTTTGTTTTCTTGGTTTACTTTTACAGCCCGAGCAACTTAACGAATACCTGCCACATAATAAGACATTAAATAACTATTACCTTATAAATAAATGACTGACCTTGCTCCTCTGGGCTCTAGGGTTCTGGGGGGCAAGAATGGCACCTTGTTCCTTTATATCCCCCTCACTTGGGACAATGCTTATCACTGAACAGGAACTATTCACTGTTCATTGAATTAAATCAAACTTAATTGAAATTCTTGTTGAAGTAACTGACATGAAAGGAAGTGAAAACTCATGGCAAAAAAGAAAACCAACCCTCATTTTAAGCGTTAATGCTGCATATTGACTCGTGCTGGCAAGCCCCATCAACCTATCATCTAAAAAACTAACACCCCCCCCACCCCTAAACTTATACTCTGTTGGTTACCGGTAAACCATATGGGTTTTCATAAGTCAACAGAACAAATCTTCAAATGTTTCTACAGAATCTTTATGAAACAATAGATTATAACTTCAGGCTGTGCTGAGGTTGTAAACTATTTTAAGGTGTCAAATTTGGCTGATGACCTGCAGAGGCTTGTTAACCCGTATTCTTCCTTATCTCGTCGAGCCTCCTGCCATTTCAGTAGAGCTGAATTTTATGAACATTTGGAATCTGAAGATTCACTCATGCAACATGCAAACTGAGTGACTTGTTTTCCTCTTTGGGAGGTAGTGTGTATCCAGGGTGTGTCCTAGTGGTTCTGAAGGCAAGTCGGACTTCCGAGGTGCAAATCCTGAGATAGCCACTTATATTTTGTGATTTTTGGCATGTAGCTTAACATTTGCCTTAATTTCCTCATTTGCAAAATGCAGAAACTAGTAGTATCTACATTGCATGGTTGTTGTAAAGATAAAGTGAATGAACTCATGAAACATGCCCGGCGCACCATAAGCACTAACAAAAATTAGCTCAGTTGCCTTTGGTGCCTATCACTGACCTAGAAAGTTGCAGGTGATTTGTAGATCTTCATTGGATTAATGAATAATGCTAAGATGTCACTTTTTCGGGGGAGGGGTAATTGTATTCTACAACATGATCACACAAAAGTTTTGTTTATTCCTTTTTAGAAATTCTGCATTAGAGATTAAAAAGAGGCAGTTAATTATGTTCATTGTTAGAGGATAAACAAGTAATATTGGCACACGACTACACTGAATTGGGATTTACAGAATAACACAGTTTGGGTTAGGAGGAACTTCTGTTTTGCATTTTAACCTCTTCATGAATGTGAAAGTGGCAGAAAGGAGTCGAGTATACAAAGGAGCACGGAATTAAAAATCCCAAGTGCCTCCTTCATTGTTGGGCTTATGGAAGAACAGTTCTTTCTCACTTGCAAACAGGGCCAAGCTTCTCCCACTTGACTTTGAACAAAACCTGGGAGAGGGAAGAGGCCTAGTTAGAGCTTATATTCCCAGCACCTGTCATGCACAGTGCCTGGCAGGTGAGAGTCAGAACAAATTATTTGAAAAGGATGAACTATTAAATAATCACAGCAACTGGGGTGGCGTTTTTGACGAAATAGTCTACCTTTGGTCTCAAACCTTCCATCTGTACTTAAACTTCCACCTACCTGGATGGACCCAAGTCTTCCCCTTAACAAGACACTCCAAGGAGCAGGAAAAAGAGACCCGGTTAAAACCTCTTCTAGGAGACAGTGGAACCACTCCCTTCGTTTGTTGCTGAGGAGGGAAAGGACAGAGATGAGGCTGGAAGAAATGGAGCGCCTCCGAGTGGCGGAGCAACAGCGGCGTCCCACTTGGCTGGGGTGCCACTGCCCCCTCCCTCACCTGCCCTATCTTGCCCAAGGAAACAAGCTGTTATCAATACCTGCCCGGACCGCTGGGCCCCGGCAACTCCGCCATGGGCCCCAGTCGCCGCAGGCAGGGAATGTCCCGGGGGGACCCCCACCGAGTCGCAGTCAGAGTCGCGCTACGGTCCCCAGCGCCGCGCCCCTCAGGCGTGTGGACACCCCGGAGGAGGTCACGGCCGCCAGCGCGCGGCCCGCAAACCTCAGGCGGCCATTAGTGCGCTCCTCCCAGCTGGCGGTCCCCAGCGGGCAATCCAGGCGCTCGCGGCAGGCGGCGGCGCGGGAGGAGCGGGGCGCTGCGCGCCCTGGCGGCCGCTGCGGCCGCCCCGGGCTTCGTCCTCGCCTTCGGCTCTGGGCCGCGGGCCGCGTGGCGCACTCGAGGACTGGCGAAGCAGGGGGAGCTGTTCAGGGGAGGGGCAGTGAGTGAGGGCGTGCAGATACCCGGAGCTGGGCACTGGCCGTCGGTCCTCCCTGGCCGGTCGCTTCGCGCGCCCGCACGGTGCTGACTCCTCAACCTCCCCAGCAGCATCTGGGAGGGAAGGGTTCCTGCCGGAGCCAAGGGGCTGGCACCTGTGGGAGGGCTGCGGAGTCTACTAGTGACAAGCCCAAGACCCCAGTGGCCCCTCTCCAACTTGATCTATTTTTTCCTATTCTATACTATAGAATAGTTCCCTATAGGGGAACTTTCAGTATGTGTGTGTATGGGCCATGGAGGAGGAAATTTCGATGAAATAAACTCTCGCACGAGGCTGATGGAGGAGCCAGTCCCCCAGCCCAGCAGCTATTCCTTTTATCCTTTAAGTTTTCCACTTATCTTTCCCCTTGGTAAAAATTCAGGAAACAGGAAATAACAAGATATGTGAAGCTGTAGTTTTTAAGCATTAGGCAGGTTAGGTTCGAGTGTTAAGAAGAAATATGATAAATATTGTAGATTACTGTTTTTGAATTTAAACAATTTCCAAATTAGACAAAATTTGAAACGGACAAAAAGAGTAAGAGCAACTCAAATGTTGAAATGGTGTTGCTTATGAGTGTGTGTGTGCAGGGAGACATGACTTGGAAAAGTCCTACTCTTTTGCACTGAATACTAATAAAATATTAACCACTACTTTAAAACAGATTCAACCGTCACTAAATTGTCTGATTTAAGAAATTTAACAGAATATTTATCTTGTTTCTGGGTTTAAGTGAATCTAATTTTACTTGTGTAAACAGTTCAAATTTGACAGAGAATGTATTATTTCTGACCCAATTGTATTGAAGAGGCGTTTTTTCCCCAGCATCTGAGCAGTGGGATAGCAAGGTCTCATTAGTAGAGAAGTCTGGGCAGCGGGGAGGGGTGCTGTGGGCCGAGACACAAACTGGAAGGCAGACACCTGGCTCAGCCATCTCTATGCTCCTGACGCGGGATGTCACCACCCCTCCCTGCACCTCGGTTGACTCATATTTAAATCAAATGAAGAGATTATCTTGAGTAAGCTCTGAGACACCTTCCAATATTAACATTTTTAACGAGTTGCTCCACCTGGAGGTGTTTTAAACAAGTATTGAATGGGGTCTGGGGAGGAGATAGAGAATAAAATTCCAAACAATTGGGGATTCAAATCCCAGCATTAACATTTATAGGTTCCTGCCCTGACTGGTGTGGCTCAGTCAGTTGGGCATCCTCCCCAGATGCAAAAAGGGCAAATGCCTGTGTTGTGGGTTCGGTCCCTGGCTGGGGCGTGCATGAGAGGCAGCTGATAGATGTTTCTCTCATATTGATGTTTCTCTCCCTTTCTCTCCCTCTTCCTTCCCCTCTCTCTAAAAATAAATACATAAAATCTTAAAAAAATAAAAACTCTGAACATCCACAGGCTCTGCTTATTACACTACTGGCCCTGCAACTTTGGCAAAGTTAATTAGGGAGTTTCAGCGTACTGTCCTGTAAAAATGGAGATAATCTCATAGGGTTGCTTTCAGAATTTGAGATGACGTTATATAAAGTGCCTAGCACATAGGCAGTATTTAGTGGCTCTTACTGTAATCATTCTTATAGACCTCAGAGACTGACTGTACCAAAAAGATGACACATACATAGCTTTCAAAGATCAAGAGTTTCCAGGAAGGAACCAGAGAATCTCCCACATATACAGTTGCAGTGTTCCTGGGCTCCAGACTACGGTTACCATCTTGACCAACTGCTTCACTGTGTGTACAGCTAGTCATGGGGAAGAGGCAAAATCAACTGGATGTTTTACCTTAACAGCATCACCACGAGAAGAAACAGTTTCTGACAATGGGTCATTAGCCAGATTTCTATAAGAATCATCATACATTCATTCACATATGTGCATGTATCACATGCTGGGGCAGTATTTGTGTAAGGAGGCATGACGAACAGGCTGAATTAATTTCAAGTCGTGTTGCTATTTATGTTGTTGCTTATGCTATTGTTTGTTGTTTGAAATGGCCGTCTTAGTGGGAGGCATTGATTTCCAGGGTCTGTGAGTGGATGTCAAGGGTTCTGTAATCCAAAATTGTATGGGAAATTTTGCATGTGCATAAAGTGCTTTTCTTTTTCCTCCCGAGAAGGTTTATAGCTTTCATCGGATTCTCAAAAAGATCCGTGATGAAAGAAAAGTTAAGGAAGCACTGGTGTTTGAATTTCCTAAGCAGATGTGAATTATGCGTACTTAATTTACCTAGATGGTGAACCATTATGGATAATTTTACTCATTGCTTCTTGACATGAAAGTAGAGGATGGATGTTCATCAGTTCATATATTTATTCATTCATCCATCCAGAGAACCCACCATGTTGTGTGCCCAGATAGTGCAGCCACAGTTGGGGAATTACAAATATGAAACACTGCCATCGACCACCAGGCTAGTCTAGTCTGTGTGCCATGAGAGGCCCGTGCACAGAATGCTGGGGCAGTATTGATTAGAGGCAACAGGGAAGGGTTGCCACTCAACTGGGTTCAGCAGGAAGAGGGGTGCAAAGGGCATCCTCAGCAGAGGGGCAGGAGGAGATGTGGCGCAGTTCAGTGCTTTTCTTTGGGGACAGGCAGATTCTGAGCAGTTGCAATGAAGACAGTGTCAGGAAATGGATCTGGAAAAGGAGGGCGGGATTACAGAGCATCCGTGGCACCCTGGAGTACTCAAACTTCCTGTGTTTAATGTGCAGGGGCTTATCGTTAATGTTTGTTGGCTGGATGTTCATTTACTTTATTCTCTGCTAATTCTTGCTGTGGTTCCAGCAGATGAAGAATGAAGTAACATGTGTCAGAGGAAAACTAGAAGAAAACTGTATCCAAAGATTTCATTTTGCTAATTTGGAGGGGACCACCAATATTTGCTTTTGCTGAAGGCTGTACGGGTTCTTTTGTTGTTTTTCCTGGGGGGGGTGGATTAGCAGACAGAACAGGGTCCTCATGAACTGTATTAAACAAGACACTAATTAAAGAAATTTGCAAATAGTTGGTTGTTAGTTTTCAACCCTAATACATTATGTTGAACTAACCTTTTCTGGACTGTTTCTTGGTTAAACTGCTCAAGAGATCTGGTTTTTAATACATGTGGACCTTCACAAACTCCCCTTGGAGGAAGGTATAAGTCAGCCTTGCCATATAGCAGATTTCACTCCAGAGTGAAAATTTTAAGATTATATAAGTACACATAACTGTACATGTGCCTCTAAGGTGCTGTTAGATGTTTTTGCTTGACAGGGAGGCCATTTAAAACCCTAAAAAGTTGAAATGACAAGTAATCAAGTAAATGGGCCCAGGTCCT
Source organism: Mormoops blainvillei (assembly GCA_004026545.1). Lineage (NCBI taxonomy): Eukaryota > Metazoa > Chordata > Mammalia > Chiroptera > Mormoopidae > Mormoops > Mormoops blainvillei. Next base: position 83,751 of record PVJD01006343.1, read on the forward strand.
GAATGCTCAGGTGGCCCTGGGCAGTTATCTTGTAGCTCAGAAAGCTCATAAAGATAAATGATTTCATCGCAGATCACATGCCATTGCTTGAAAACAGCCTTCCACGCATAGGAATCTTTCATGTGGACAGCTTTGTGCATCAGCTATTTTTGTTTTCATTTCAAGGCCATTTCAAAAGCTATTTGTATATCTGGATTTTACCTTGTCGTAAGAAAGTCAGTTTTATAGCCAGGCCAAACAGTCAGAACTGGAGAATAAGATGAGAAATACATCTTTCTTGATATCTTATTTTCCTTTCCTACAAAGTCCTTATTTTTCCTGTGCAGAGAACAGTTTCATTTGATCCATATCTCAGGCTAATAAAAAATCCTTATTCTTTTTCTAACTTTTAGCTGGAAATGCATTTTCAAAATCGTCAGCTGGCCAAAACTTTACTGAATTTAAACGGGAAAGTTCAACAATTGAAAAAGGAGTGTGAACTGGAAATTGCATCCGAGTCTCAAAGCTCAGAAGGTAAAGCTATGAATCTGGAATAAGGACATGCAGACCTGAAGATCTGAACCCTCAAATAACAGATAACTTCAAAAAAATTCTGAAAGTAACATTGTGGATGCTTTGCATAAGATTTTAGGGACAATTCGTAGGCCCCAAACCTAGGTGCCAGGATGTGACAGAAAATGTCTAAGAGAAAAAAAAATGGTGTGTTATGCAACTTTTAAAATTATTCACTGTTTTGCCAGGGGTGCGGACTCGGAAGCTGCTGGTGGCCACTGTGTGAGAAAGTGTGAACTCTACTAATGAAGGAGGTTGTGACTTAACCACTGAGCACAAGAAGGGAGCACAGCAGCTGCTCTTCCTTGTCCCTGGGGTTGACCTGTACACAACCCCATCCCTTTGCTGCATTAGATACATGAAAATACTCTAGTATCCTCCTAATAAAATTTCCTTTTGCCTAAGTCAATTGAGGTGGAGTTTTATGACTTGTATGCAAAAGATTCCTTACTAACAGAATTCTCTTATTAAGTTTGGGGGACTTAAAATGGTTCTTGTTGAATAAACCTGTCTACCTCTACCCTAAAAGTGCTGCCTTCTTGGTGCAAAAAATAAAATTAATAAAATAATTGTTGCAGGTCTAAATGATATTTTTAATGGTCATTATCTGCAAAAATAAAAATTAGTTTATAAAATGTATACAATTTTGACATTGAATTTACAATAAAAATTAGTTCTTGGAGACAAACAAGAACAGAAGGGCATGGCCTTGCTGTTAAAAGAAATACAACTGGCTATATGTATGGGAGCAGTTGCAGATTCTCTGAACCAAGTTTAGGGTGTCTTTAACTTTTTTTTTTTTTTTTTTTGGTCACAGTAAATGAATTATCTTAGCCCTGCGTACTTCATTCCTTCCCTTTGTGAAACGGAGGTATTACTATGTTCAAGTTACAGGCTATTAAGCAGTCAGCAGCGTCCTGTTATCTGACCACGGGATTTCTCGAGACATTCTGCATTATGAGTTCTTTGCTTGTAAATATACAAATTGATTTCTTAAACTATATTTGTAAAACAGATTTTCTGAATGTTTCTTCCTCAAAATGATAGGCCTTCTGAGAGAAGAGCTGGCGGAATTCCTGGTGATCTGTCCTCTGAAAGAGATTCGACTGCAATGTTGGAGCAGTCATTCTCACATACATTTTAAAATGTAATATTTATGAAGTGTAAATTTACAAAGTGCTTTTGTGTTTGGAAAATACTCATGATTCGTTTTAAAAGCTCAGTCCCTTTTACAGAATATAGGAAAGCTGACGCTGGGTAGTGTTCATGTGAATAATTCGATTATACTGATAATGTTCTCTACTGGGATTAAAAGAAGGTTTTTAGAACTTCTGAAAAGGGATGCAGTATTTTTCACTTTTTTCAAACCAACAAAAATGTCCATGAGTTTATTGTAAAGTTTTTGGTCCCTATTTTGTTTTCTATATCTTTCAGCAATAAACTTTGGATCACTGTATCTTTTAGGAGTGGCAGATGCAGACACAGAATAAGGAACTCCTTGTTTCCAAAGTCTCTCATTTTTGGAAGCCCCAATCAGTGGGGCTGGCCTGGGACCATAACTGCCAACAGGGAGATGCAATGAACACTTGCTATGGGGGACGCTTTCATTATTAAATCTTTTTGCTTTGTTTCCCCCTCCTTAAGTGAATTCTGCTCTCATATCATATCCTTCACCTATTTTTTTCTTTTTGAAGTAGCAGAAGCGGGATTGTTTTCATGTCTCTCTGTATTTTTCTTTGCAGGGCATTCAGCTGTTTGCCGTTAGCTTTGCTGGATTCTGGTCCTGTCGTCTGCGGCACGCGGAGAGACAGCAGGGACCCTCTTCGACGGGATGTGGGGCACGCCTGCCGTGATTATGGTTCCCCACCTTCCAGAGTGTTTAAATAAGCTAAAGCAACAGTGTGACGGTTTAAAGAAATACGAGGTGGAAGGGACCAAACGTCTGCCAGCTGGAGGGGAAATGAGAAAATAATTATAACCTAAATTGTGCAACAGGGAAGCTGTAACTGGATAAGCCAAAGAAAGTAAGGTGTTTGTATCAACAGTGGATAGAGAGGGCCAAAGAAGAGAAACTAAAAAAATAGTTTCAGAGGAAAATACGGTGTTAAGGTTTTTCAAATTTCTCACAGCTTCGATTATGGCGGCAGGGGGTGGGGCAGGAGCCGCATTAGCAGGAAATGGGCTTTCACTGTATGGTACTTGTTTAACACCTACCAGGGAAGAGGTGCCAAATTAATTAAGACCATTACGAGCGTTATGCAGGTTAGGCATTAAATCCCTTTACAGGTGGCCTGAATGAATCTGCGTTTTGCTTGGCTTGTCAAACTACTTCTGCTGTAACAGGTGTTTCTGGCACCCCCCAGATCAGAGTGTGCGTAAACCCGTGATGGCCGATCCTGCACCAGAGTAATTACAACAATCCCATCTCCCCTGGTCCCTTCCCTGGCAGGGCACAGGCCCCAGTGCAGCCATCAGCCCTGTTTATTTAACACGGTAATCATTGCGGAGTCCCCCCAGGCTTCGGGCCTGGCACGAGTCCCTCCAGTGCCAGCTGCTTCTTCTCTGTCTTGGTTGCACTCATTGTTGCTACTGCCACCACCGCCACAGTCTCCCCTGCCTCTTGGCCATGTCATTACTGAGCGTTATGGGTGTGGTAGAAACACAGGTAGGTTTAGAGCTGAGCCTCTGCCACCTTGCCGACCTCTGGGACTGGTGGCCACCTCTGGTTTCCCCTGAACCAAGAACTGGGCAATGGAACTCTGAGATGGGTGCCCATTTCCTGCGGCAGCCCGGGTAGTCAGGTCCTGTGCTCAGGGGGCTGTGCACCTCTCGCTGCTTCCTGGTCCTGTTTCTGATGTATGCTGAGGGCTAGGAGGTGCCACATCTTCCTTAGGAACAGCAGGGCCACCACCTTTCTCTGCTAGGACAGTGCAGGAGGGACTGTGGCATGTAATGATAACGCTGAAACCAGCAACGAGGTGAGCCGCCACTCCTGTGCTGGGCATTAGCCAGGAGCCCCCCGTGTTAGCTTAGAACCCTCACGGTGATTTGGAGGCCTGTGGAACATGTTTTGGGAGTCATTCGGCCTTGGGTTGGGTTTTTTTTTTAATTGATTTTTTTAGAGAGAGAGGAAGGGAGGGAGTGGAGGCGGGGTAGAGAGAGAGAGAGAGAGAGAATGAAAGAGAGAGAGAGCGAGCTCTCTTTATTGGCCCGTTGTTTACGCATTCAAGGGTTCACCCTTATGCATGTCCTGACCTGGGGAATGCAGCTGCAACCTCCGTGTTTCGGGACAACACTTTACCCAACTGAGCAGCCAGCCAGGGCTGGCCTTGGTATTTAGTCCTGGCTCTGCCACTGTCAGCAAATTACTTTGCATTCTTTAGATCTGTCTAAAGAAGCTAGTAACAATGGCAGCTGTCTTATTTAAATCTTTAGGAGCCCAACTGAAGAACCTCAAAGCAGGTCTGGGAGACAGTGAGCAGTGAAGGCTTTCCTACCACTGTATGTTTCTTTCTTTCATATCTTCAGTTCTCCATGCTCTTACTGCCATTTGGGACTCCAGCCTTTCCTGTGCCTCTTTCTTCGCAGCATCTTTATGTCTCCGTAATACTCTGCTGCCTGCTGTCTGTTACAATGTTGGCTCTGAGTCTCCTCTGCTGCCTGATGCACTGATGATCCGAAACTGGGAGTAGGCACCAGAAAGATATGAAATAACAGTAACTGCTTCTTACCAGGTCTTGAATCTGTCTGCCACACTGTGCTATGTACGGCTTAAAATGTAATTGTCCTGCCCTAGCCGTGTGGACCAGTTGGTTGGAGCATAGTCCCTTACACCAAAAAAACTTAATGGGTTTGATTCCCATTCAGGGCCCATACCTAGGATGCAGGTTCAATTCCCGGTCGGGGTGCATAAGGAGGCAATTGATCAATGTTTCTCTCTCTCCCTCCCTCCCTTCCTCTCTCTCTAAAATTAAAACAAAACAAAACAAAAATTTCCTTGGGTAAGGATTAAAAATTTTGATTTCCCATTTTATAGAGGAGGAGAATGAGTATTAGATAGGTTATGCAAATTGCCATGAGTTATTCAGCTAGCAAGAGAAGCTGTCGAGATTCATGTCAAGGGTCAAGTGTGATCTGGCTACTCTGACCTTCCCAGAGCTATGGGAAGACCCTTGCACAAGTGAATAAATCCAGTATTACAACGGAGATAGTAACAGAAGCATGTGTGATGGGCTAGGGATGCTTTTTGCAAGGGTCACACCACGAAGGCTTCACTGAGAACATACCCTCAAGTTATATGTATTGACCTGGGGGAAAAAAGCCCTCATTTTGTGCCTCACATTCTCCATAAACTAGGTAAGTGATCTGGGACAATTACGCTACCCTATTTGGAACTCAGTTTTCTCTTCTGAAAATGAGAGGGAGTGGAAGTGGCCTCTAAAGCATTCCTGTAACTTAGAAACTATTCTCTTCTATCCTGTCTGCTTGTATCTGGGCTCTTCAGTCGCTCACCTCTGACTGGCCCTGGCTTTCTGATACCTGTGGTAGCGCCGTGGGCTGATGACTGTTGACCACTGGCCTCTGGCCGCGGAATGGACCCTCCGAGTCCCAGCCCTTGCCCTGATCAGGACCCCAGCTGTTGTAGCCTTGATGATGGCAGGAAGCAATTCCTGTCACTCTGCAATGCCTCTCTGCTCTCCCCACCCACACCTTGACTGCAGCCAGGGGGAAATGTCACATTTGCACTTCAGAGGCAAACAAGCATGGCTCAGACCTTTCATGTGTCAGATTTGAGTAGCAGCCCGGTGGACGGCCTGCTGCGGCCGCACAGCAAGCCCCGAGCAGAGGAACTCGTAGTTAGAGCCTCGGGAGTCAGGGATGGTGTTGGAATCCCGGCTCCTTCACCACCTCCTGTGCTCCTTAACATCTCTGAAGCTCAGCCTGCGTTTCTCTAAAATAATTATAACCATAGTACCCCAGGGGCTTGCTGTGAGATCTAATGGATTAATACATGAGAAGCATTAGAGTGTTAATAGCCTACACAGGGAACAATTTACTCATCCTTCTCACCTATTGTAAGTGCCCCATTCCAAGCTAGAGACTGAGATTGACAGTTTCGTTCTTCCTAGCCCCTCTGCTGACTCAGGATGGCTACGGGATCCAGTTAAGGCCCACGAGACATAAAGGAAAGTTTGCTGGGGAAGTTTCTGAGAAGCATTTTTTCTTACAAAAGGAGAGATGATAGGTAAGCTCTCTTCCTCCTTACCTTTCTTGCCTAGGACCCTTAGGACACGAAGTTGTAAAGCTTGCACCTGCTGCAGCCACCCTGTGAGCAAGGGGGAAGATTTATGGACACTTTGAGGCTGGGAAGACAGAAAGATAAAAAGAAGCAGTGTCTTTGATGGCATCGCTGAGCTGCTAAGCCAACCCTGAGACTGACTGATCTGTGAGGTGATGACAAGAATAAAACCCTACTGCTTAAGCCACTTTTATTTGGGATAGAGCGCCTTGCACCTGAAACACGCTAACGGATACACTCAAACCCCAACGACATCCAGGCATAAAGGTTTCGGAAGGTGCACTGTCTGATGGCAACAGCAGATGTCATCAGAAACTATGGGCACGGGACTACAGAGACATCATTTGGTTGCGTAAATGTTACTCATGTGCCTTTAAGGAGAACTCACCCTATGCAACAGAAGACCAATTAAATTTTGGATCACTGTATCTCTTAGGAGTGGCAGATGCAGAAACAGAATAAGGAGCTCTTTGTTTCCAAAGTCTCTTAATTTTGGAATAAAATGCAAAAACTGCAATAGAAGATCAATTCGAGCACATGGCAGGAGGCAGGAGGCACCTGCTCCCTCACCCCGCGGAGGCGCTAGAATTCACAGCAAATGCTCTGACTGTTGAAATCATTCTCTTGAGCTTGCCCTCCATTAAGGATTTCCAAATGCCTATGGAACCTGCTTCTCATCTGATTCTGTCAGAGAAGACGCTTCACTTTTCAGCAACTGAAAGAAGTGGGGATGAAGTAATTTCCTAAAGCGTCCCAGGAGTGAACTGGTAGCAAAACATAGTAAACAGTTCATCAGCGTTTACAATTGTTTTATCAGGGAAGCGTAGAAAACTCCAAAAAACAGCCTGAAATCGAGTCTCTACAAAAACTGGTTCTAAATTGATACTGAGGATGCTGGTCTCTCTACATTTCTACAGGATTCAGTTAAGAATTGCCATGCAAAGAAATTTCTCGAAAAGGGAATCCTTGTGCACTGTGCGTGGGACTGTAAATGGGTGTGGCCACTATGGAAATCAATATGGTGGTGCCTCAAAAGATTAAAATTAAACTACCGTATGACCCAACAATTCCACGTCTGGGTATTTATCTGAAGAAATACAAAACACTAATTTGAAAAGACACATGCACCTCTTTTCACTGCAGCATTATTTACGACAGCCAAGATATGGAAGGAGCCTAAGTATCCACTGATAGATGAGTGGATAGAGAAGATGTGGTGCATATATACCTTGGAATATGACTCAGTCATAAAAAAGGATGAAATCTTGTCATCCCCAACAACGTGGATGGACCTAGAGAGTATTGTGCTAAGTAAAATAAGTCAGAGAAAGACAAATACCATATGATTTCACTTAAATGTGGAATCTAAAACAAAACAGAATAAGCAAAATAGAAACAAACTCATAGATACAGAAAACAAACATAGTAGCTAGATGGGTGGGGGTTGAGGGGATAGGCAAAAAAGGTGAAAGGGATTAAGAAGTACAGATTTCTAGTTACAAAAATAGTCACGGAATGTAAATCACAGTACCAAAAAAAGAATCAATAATATGGTCATAACTCTGGATGGTGCCAGATGGGTACTAGATTTACCAGGGAGATCACTGCATAAGGTATATAAACATCTAATCACTGTGCTATACACCTGAAACTAATATAATATTGTATGTCCACTATAACTGAGAAAGAAATTTTTTTTTATATCTTAAAAAATCAAAAGTTTCTCAAGATTTCAAGGTATAATTATCAGGTTGCTGAGAGCATGACTAATATCCTCTGGAATCTACCACCGTTTGCACTGCACTCATGGTTTACAGTTTACCCCGGACCATACAGCCTACCAAGTGCTTTACAGTATACAATTTACCAGGTGATGTCAGAGCCAATAGCTCATTAAAGCCACAGTAACCCTCCAAGGCAGCTTTTGTCTGGGGCTGTTAGGAACAGCAAGAAAACTTGCCTGTCTGATGTTGGAAACATCACCCATATCCTGCTTCCCCAGCTGCCACTCTCCCTAAGTGGGTGGTAATACCCCCAGGAGGGAGTAGTACAGTTTTGGGGGTTGGAAACCCATCTGCAGGTGTTAGCTCTGAACTTGCTGTGTGATATCTGGTGAGCCATTGATGTCTCTGGGCTTCAATTTCCTCATTTGGAAAGGGGGGAGGGTTGAACTCAAAATGACCTTTGGGAGTCTTTGGATTAAACATTATTGTCTCCAGCTAATGCTTTTGGAAACAAAGTTTTCATCAATTCTTTTATGTGCATTAGCTTAGGTGGTGATATGAAAACACTGAGCTTTAGAGCTGGGGTCCCCAACCTCTGGGCCGTGGACTGGTACCGGTCTGGGCCTGTGAGGGACAGGGCCACACAGCAGGAGATGAACTTGAATTATCCCCAAATCATCTTCCCGCTCCTCCCCTGGCAAAATTGTTTTTCATGAAACCAGTCCCTGGTGCCAAAAAGGTTGGGGACCGCTGCTTTACAGTGTCTATAGTGAACAATTAAAGAGAGGAAAGGAATAGAAAAAACAAGGAAAAGGAAAATTGCTAAATTTAAATTCTTTGTACTGTACAACTTGGCCTTAAGTTCAGTAAACAGCATGAATCTAACAATCCAAACATTTTTTGTTTCTCTTCCCCTCCGCTCTCTTTCTCTCTCTCCCTCCCTCCTACCTTTCACTTCTTCCTTTCTTTCATTCAGCTTTAGCATTGTGCCTCCTGGGTGTCGGACACAGTTCTAGGCATGAGTTGAGCATCAGTTGAGAAGTAAACATCTTGCTGGGTGTTAAATATAGGACAGCAGACATGAAGGATGGGGTTCTAGCTCTCACAGTACTTATACTCTAGATGAGGGACCAGGTAATTCAATCAGATATAATAATATAATGTGCTAAGTGCTGTGGTAGGGGAAGCTTCAGAGGGCTCAGGAATTAATGGGAAGCACACTTTACCTGGGTGTGATGGGAGAGGGAAGGCTTCCAGAAGCAATGCCGAGAGAAGGGTGGGAGCAAAGAGTGGGAGCAGATGGTCTTGGGCAGAAGCAACTGCTCATGGAAAGTCTCAGAGGTGAGCAAAGTCATCACCAACTAGGAGGAGGTGAGAAAAGCTCAATATAGTTGGGAGTGAGAAGGAAGGGTGAGATGTTGGGGGGTACGGCAGGAGGGGCAGGCGGAGGCGGCTGTGAGAGAGGTCTCGTAAGGTACACTCTGCATTTCGGACGCCATCCTTAGGAGCAAGTGTAGCCACCAAGGAATATTCTAAAATTTAACTTTTCTTATCGTCATACATGCATATAAAACATAAAGAATAATAAAGTTTAAGAGTCTTACAGAAAAACTATCATCATTCTAATGACATTCCTTATCCTCTGCCTGCCCCCACCCCAAAGGAAACCGCTTTCAATTCTTTTACCTTCTAAATAATGTGCTTCCTACTATGACAAAGCTTTCCTATGCTTTCCTACTATGACAAAGGAGAATTTTAGCTCTCTTATAGCCCCTCCTTCTGACCCCTTCACTCTCCTAAAGTTGGAATGTAGGGAAAAGATTGCCTTACACAGAAGTCCACAGGTAGTTCTCTACACATAACGCAGTCGTAGGAGACTGAAAATGGCTGAATGTAGTCATACGGCAAGTGCTTTTAAAACAACTTTATAAGTTCATTCGATATTTGGCTAAGTATTTTAGGATAATATGTGCATGCTCATAATTTCTGTTTCCTTGTTTGAGAAACTCGAATGGGTAGAATCTAGAAGAATTCTACAGAAATTGAAGCGATCGCATTTGAGTAGCTGAAGAAAATGCAGATTCCACATATTTAATGAGAATTTAATGTTAGGAGAATCTCCTTTTTGGTTTTTGTTGTGAAGAGTGTAGAAGATATGAATGCTTGCATACTGCTGTGACTTTTTTTATGCTTTCACTCTTTATGGCTCTCCTATCTTAAACAATGAGTATCCTTAAGATCTCCTAGTATCCTTAGTATAAGAGGAAGGAAGGAAGGGAGGGAGGAAGGAAGGAAGGCTGAGAACAGCTATTTGTTTATTCACTCCTTCATTCAAGATATAGTTGAGTTTACTATACATACAGTAATTTTGTATGTAGCTTAGTATGGAACCACAAATTATTAATAGTAATAATAGTAATTAATTAATAATTAGTCATTAGTAGTTAATAATTATTAATAATTAATTAACCATGATTAATAGTAATTTTATATTTAGCATATTATGGAACCACAAATTGCTTGTGACAGCAGCTGTACCATTTTACCAAACTTACTTTTCATGAGAAAGTATTTCTTTCAAGCTACCCGGTGTCTTGTCTCCTTCCCAACTTTAAAAGATTGTTCCGAGGGCTAATAATCTTTGTGAAACTGTTAATGGACTTTTGAGAGCAGCCTTTATATGAATTAAAAGTATTATGCACTTAGGCATTTATTACAGTGTAGTCTGCAAGGAGTTTGATAGTTCAGCGCATTTACATGAAATCCTATGTGCAGAGGCGTGAGCTTTTACACTCAGAGGAACCAAGCCTGAAAGGAGACAAAGTGAGTCGAATTAGGTTGCCTCCATTTGACCCTTTTTTAAAAAAAATGACATACTGTAGGCATTTTTAAAAAGTGCAATCTTTTTGAAGTATGGGCACGCTCATTCCGGTTGTTAAAACCATTGATTAATTTGTCTCTATTCAGGACGTTCTATGAACTGAAACCCAAGACTGCCGTTAGTGCAAAGCAGGAGCAAAAGCGTGGCGGAGCAAATGATGCTTGCTGTGTTTTCGCAGACTTTAACAATGGCTTCTGAGAGACAGCCAAGTGCAAAACAAATGAGGATTAATTTTGTAGCTCTAAACGGTGTTTTAAAAACTCTTGTTACGGGGGGTGGACATTTTCAATTACATAGCTGGCCCATGCGGCGCTTTAGGGAAGCTCATCAAACCTGGCAAAGTATTTAGGTAGCGCGCACCTCTCCCATAGCTTACGGCTTACTGGATGCCGACTGAGAAAAACCCATTTCCTAGGCAAAAGCTCACACAGCACGCACAAAGCCAAAATAGGATATCGAGAGCTCTGTCTTCGTCTTTCTTTATCATCTCCAAATTGCCTGATGTGACACAAAATCTCTTCACAACCTACTCAAGCACTCCATTGGGTAAAGTGCTTTGCATACTTTATATACTTGAACCCAGTAAACACTTCTGAACAACATTTAGAAGTATCGAGTTGTTCATACCTATTATGTGCTATGCATTTCATATTTCCTATTTTAGATCTTCATAACAACCATGCAAAATAGATGGTGCTTTTATGCTCGTTGTGGAAACGAAGGAACCGGGTCTCCAAAGGATGAACGAGCAGCAAAGCTGGGACACAACCACGTGACAGTTTATTCTAATGTCTAAGCTCACGCTAATCTCCCAGTTATCTTCCGATAAATGCAAAGCAAATATAAACATAATAACAAATATTGAAAATTAAAAATATGCTCCTTCAAGCTAAGATAGAACATAATTAGATTATTTAAAAATATAGATGGCATTTATCTGCCCACAACCTAGATGTCAGTTTAAGTCATTCTGTTCGCTAAAATTCAAATGAATTTAACTGTACTCCCAATCTTGATTGCAGTGGGGGTTGCACGTCTTTCCAGGATTTTGAGGGATTTACCTATTTGCTCTGACTCTAAGCTTCAGCTTCTTCTGAATTAGTTCAGTTTATAGAGTTGCTCCCTTTTCTTTTCTCTAGCAGTCTCTGCTAGTGGAATAAAGGAAAAAACTCATGGGCTCAAGTCAATTTTGCCTTAAATAGCACTTTATTCATCCTTTATGTGAACTTTGGGCAGAAAAATTCCTGAATCACTCTTGTCACGAACTAGTTTTTTACTACCATGAAACCTCCTCGCTGGAGGTTCTTCCCAAAGACTGTTTGTAATTCTTTTTCTTTCTTTTTTTCCCCTCTCCCCTTTATTCCCCTCCACCTGCGCCCCCCTTCCCACCAGCATCATCCCCCACCCCAATTCATGTTTATAGGTTGAACATATAAGCTCTTTGGCTCCTCCACTTCCTATACTATTCTTAACCTCCCCCTGTCTATTTTGTACCTACCATTTATGCTTCTTATTCCCTGTACCTTTTCTTCCTTTCTCCCCCAACCCCGTTCCTGCTGATAACCCTCCATGTGATCTCCACTTCTGTGATTCTGTTCCTGTTCTAGTTGTTTGCTTAGTTTGTTTTTGTTTTTAGGTTCAGTTGTTGATAGTTGTGAATTTGTTGTCATTATACTGTTCATAGTTTTGATCTTCTTTTTCTTAGATAAGTCCCTTTAACATTTCATATAATAAGGGCTTGGTGATGATGAACTCCTTTAACTTGACCTTATCTGGGAAGTACTTTATCTGTCCTTCCATTCTAAATGATCACTTTGCTGGATAGAGTAATCTTGAATGTAGGCCCTTGCCTTTCGTGACTTTGAACACTTCTTTCCGGCCCCTTCTTGCCTGTAAGGTTTCTTTGGAGAAATCAGCTGCCAGTCTTATGGGAATTCCTTTGTAGGTAACTGTCTCCTCTTCTCTTGTTGTTTTTAAGATTCTCTCTTTATCTTTCATCTTGGGTAATGTAATTCTGATGTGCCTTGGTGTGTACTTCCTTAGGTCCAACTTCTTTGGGACTCTCTGAGCCTCCTGGACTTCTTAGAAGTCTATTTATTTTGCCAGATTGGGGAAGTTCTTCTTCATTGTTTTTTCAAATAATTTTTCAATGTCTTGCTCTTCTTCTTCTTCTTCTGGCACCCCTATGATTTGGATGTTGGAATGTTTAAAGTTGTCCCAGAGGTTCCTAAGCCTCTCTTCATTTTTTTGAATTCTTGTTTCTTCACTCTGTTCTGGCTGAATGTTTATTTCTTCTTTTTGCTCCAAATCATTGATTTGAGTCCAGGTTTCCTTCCCTTCATTGTTGGTTCCCTGTATATTTTTCTTTATTTCACTTTGCATAGCCTTCACTCTTTCCTCTATTCTGTGACCATACTCAACCATTTCTGTGAGCATCCAGATTACCTGTGTTTTGAACTCTGCATCTGTTAGGTTGACTATCTCTTCATTGCTTAGTTCTATTTTTGGAGCTTTGGTCTGTTCTTTGGGCCATATTCTTTTATCTCTGGCATGCCTGTTACATTGTAAGGGGCAGAGCCTTAGGTATTTGCCAGGGTGGGGCAACCCATGTGCTGCCTTGTGGCTCTGTCTGTGGGGGAGGGGTCCGAGAGGGAACAATGCCACTTAGTCGGCTCTTGGTGGCTTTCAGTCACTTCCCCTGCTACCCACAAGCAAATTGGGCCCTTTTGGTGCTAGTTCCTGGGTGGGTGGGTTTGTGTACATTCTAGGACCCTGTGGGCTCCCCCAATGAACCCTGTGAGACTGGCAGTTTCTCCCCCTGCTGCAACCCCCACAGATTTTTACAGCCAGAGGTTTTGAGGCTTTCTTTCTTGTGCTAGAACCTTGGGTTGCGCAGTCTGTCTCACTCCCATGTTGTTCCTCGTGGTCTATCTGTACACAAATGAGGGAACACCAGCTGCCATCTCACCCGCGTAGTCCTCCAGGTGATGCCTTGCAGCATCCCCTCTGCCCCCGGCTTCCCATCCCCTTCTATGACCCTCCTACCCGTCTGGATGAATGTTTCCTCTTTAACTCCTTGGTTGTTGGACTTCCATACAGTTTGATTTTCTGACAGTTCTGGTTATTTTTTGTTTTTAAATTTGTTGTTGTCCTTCTTTTGGTTGTGGGAGGAGGCCAAGTGTATCTACCTGCACCTCCATCTTGGCCAGAAGTCCTAAAATGGCCTGTTTGTAATTCTTAATAAGGTAAAATAAATGAAAGATGCTACTGATGGCTTGACGCAAGTCACTGGGAGTCCATGGAGAGAGTGGGTACAAGAGATGGAAGAGGCTTGAGAGCTTTGCAACTTTAACCTCTGTGTTTCACAGTTGAGAACATAGCAGAACAGAGTGGACCCTAGTTTGCTCAAGTTCAATGGCTATTTGGATATATATGGGTTTTATTCCCTACTCTACCTTGCTACCAACCAATATTTGTGTCTAAACACAAGCACCAAAGATTTGAATGAAATGAGTCTGTGACTCATTCACCAAAGGGAGATTCAGGACAATCTGCAGCATCTATTCTCATTCCCCAAATGTGTCTGACTGTTCACCTGCTTCTCTTAAACCCTGAAAAGTAATAAACAGCTATATCTTGTCATTGTCACAAGAGAAAAGCAAGGGTGTGCCTTATGATATTGTCCAAGATATTATTGTGACTCAAATATCAAAATCCCCCAGGATCAAGGAATGGACTTTTAGAAATGTAAACACATTTTTAAGATTTCTCTGATTTAAGTGGTAGTCCAATTTAAAAACACCAGTAAAACCCACAAAGCCCTGGTAATTCCAATTTAGCTTGTATGAAAAAAAGGAGATGAAAGAGAAGAGAGGAAGTAATGAAAATTTACCACAGAAATTTGAAGAACAACCAAATACCTTTTCTATATGATTTTTAAATGACCTGGGGAATTAATTTATACTAGCATATCTATACTCACTCCTTGAAGCAAGGTGTCCAACTACTCATTTTTCTCCATGTTGCTGTGGAGATTGTCCACAAAGGACACTGATAGTTACCAAGAGTGGGATGCGTTCTGATTTCTATACTGATCAAGCTATATTTCACCTTTATAACTTTGAAGCATCAAGTGGAACTGGAGTTTGCTGTCTTCAAAGAGTAATTCTTTGTCTTTCAGTATTCACAGGGGTAATGAGTATGTACCTGAAGGAATCAAGTCCATAAATAAAAGTGATTAATACTGATAAAGTACAGAGCAGTTTTCTCATGGTGGCATATAGGTTTATCAAGTCAGGTACAGTTATAAATGATAGTTCTCTCTAAACAATGTAATATAACTTACAATTAGAGTTCTTTAGATTAGTAAAGGGGACCAATGATGTGACGCGGCCAGCAGTTGAAGGGTATTTCCAGCTCAGGCTGGTAGAAGGTTGAGGGTGCTGAGTTTCCGAGCACCTGTGCCACAAACTCTCTATAGGTAATGTGGGTCTTCTGGGATGTTCCCTCTCCTGGGAGAAGATTTAACGTACTAGCATGAGGAAGACCCGTGCCTTGCAGTCACACAGACAGATAAAATTGAGGATGGCTTTGCAATATTAATTTTGTGACTTTTAGCCAAGTCACTTAATCTTAGATCTGTTTTCTGTTTTAAAGTGAGGGTAATGACATTTTTCTGATAAACCGGGTGAAGATTTATTCAGATACACTCAAATTACCCTTCTGAATTCTGAAGAACAATGTATTACACTGGCAAGATCTAAGAAATCATTTAAACTCATATTGGCACTCAGGGGATTGTAACAGTATTAATTGGCTATGCTACAGTAACAAATAACCCCTAAATTTCAGTGGATTAGACATTTATTCTTGCCTCAGTTGCCTGTCAATAGCTGCAAGTCAGCATATACGTGGGACCTGTTTTATTCATAGCAGAAAAAGAGAGAGAGATGAGAGAACTGGAGGAAATACATGATCCCTCCTTAAGCTTCACGGGAACTCGGTAGACTGACACATTCCATTGGTTAAAGTAAGTCACATGACCAACTCTGCCATTAATGGCAAAGTGAAGTGTTCTCCTCCACAAAGACACTACAAGTCTCATGACGATGAATGAGCAGAGTCAATTCTCTTACATGGCTGGGGAGTGAACAATTGGGAACAATGATAGAATCTCCCACAGTAACTGCTGCTATTACTGGGGAGGATGCACTGGATGGAGATAAAAGCACAGACTCTGAGTATGGGTTTTTATCCCACCTCCAGAGTTATGTTCTGTAATAACTTGAGCAAATATGTAAATCTCTCTGTGCTTGTTTCTGCAATTGGAAAATTGGGATAATAATAGTATCTCTCTGTTCTCATAGGATTACTAAGAAAATGAAATGAGTTTGTGTGTGTGTACATATATAATTAATATAAAGATTATATATGATGAACTTACAGTTGTGAGTACGTGAAACAGACTTTATTCTTGTATTATTATTTATTAGTTATTGTATTACTTTCCATATGAACAACTGTAAACCTACTTCTGCCCTACCCTGTATAACTTAGAAGAAAAACTGACACACATATAACTAACACGTTAGCTATTATTATTATTATCACTGGTTATATTGAAAGGACAGTAAATTTA